>OX388325.1:13287840-13574371 GCA_947579605.1 Athripsodes cinereus | reverse complement strand
AAATTTTCCACCAAATCATAAAATAAATTTACATATCAGCCGACTTCTCTCCATTGCTTGATAAAAAACCTTTTCAAAACTTTTACATTGGTTTTCATCATGAGCAGCTCAACACCGTTGGCTTCCCATCACCTAGAAAATGTAGTTGGTCCATCTCTTTTGAGAACTTCCGACGATTTGAAGACATGTGTTGTTTTCCCATGTTTATAAATTAAACCACCAGTAGAGGGTGTGCACTAGATCATATTAATGCAATAAAACGATTTCATTATATTTTTGGACAATTGTTTTTTCGCCAAGGTCTTCATTTGTTCTGTAGCTTTGACCATAATTTGACAGCGATGACACCTAAGAACTTCTACTTTATTACTTACCTAATCTTTAATATTCATTATATATACCTACTCGTATTTTCAATATAGAATTGTGGGGTTTACCAATGTGGTAATTGTATTCTTCAGATGTCAATCATAATCTTCTTACAAGATTAAATTTTCCCAAAGAAATACATACCAACCATTTAAGAATGAAAAAGTTACTTACTAATTATTTATTATGGTTTAATTGTGTGTGGTGTAAAATAAAAAAGAATGGTTCTATTTTCTTACACTTTAAAAAAATAGAACACAATGAAATTTTACAGAGTAATTCACAACAACTATGAAGAGTTTCAAATGATTAAAGAAGAAAATATTTAAAACTTATTTCTTTCGCTGTTAAAATCAAATTGTTTACAAGAAATTTCATTTGCACTATCTAGGTTAGGTTCATCAGGCCCTCATCGACGCCTGCTGCCTTCAAGACACTAAAAATCATACGATTGACTAAAAAATTTTATACAAATATTATACTCAAAAGGTTTTTGTCCACTGTGAAGCTTTTTATCAGTCTTTACAAATAATACAAATAAAAAGGAACATTCAAGAGAAATAATGCATAAAGGGAAAAACAATAGGTAGGTATACAAAAAGAAATAACATATGTACTACCAATCAATTTCTAATAGGTAAGTACTGGTATAAATAATCAGATAAAAAGAATATAAACACTAATACAAGTTTAAAAGACAGAAAAAATATATACATATATTCATAAAATGGAAGGGTATATATATTATTTAGTAGCAGTTAACAGCAGGTGCAAAAATATTATTTAGAAATATTACACTCATAAGGTATTTCACCACTGTGAATCCTTTTATGAGCTGCCAAATCGAAAGCTCGACTATATTTTTTCATACAAATATTAAACTCATAAGGTATTTCACCACTGTGAATCCTTTTATGAGCTACCAAATCGAAAGCTCGACTATATTTTTTCATACAAATATTACACTCATAAGGTATTTCACCACTGTGAATCCTTTTATGAGCTACCAAATCGAAAGCTCGACTATATTTTTTCATGCAAATATTACACTCATAAGGTATTTCACCACTGTGAATCCTTTTATGAGCTACCAAATTGAAAGCTAGACTATATTTTTTCATGCAAATATTACACTCATAAGGTATTTCACCACTGTGAATCCTTTTATGACCTACCAAATCGAAAGCTCGACTATATTTTTTCATGCAAATATTACACTCATAAGGTATTTCACCACTGTGAATCCTTTATGAGCTACCAAATCGAAAGCTCGACTATATTTTTTCATACAAATATTACACTCATAAGGTATTTCACCACTGTGAATCCTTTTATGAGCTACCAAATCGAAAGCTCGACTATATTTTTTCATGCAAATATTACACTCAAAAGACAAAAGGTTATTCGTGTTATTTTTTCTTAGTCCCACTACGAACATTTTTGGGCGTCGTTTCTTAAAAGCATAATTAATAATTGACATAAAGATATAATTGTATAGTTAGGGAGTTAAAACACTTCACTGTTTAGCAGTTTTTATTGTGAATCATTACATGTTTATTTAAATCACTAGACCTACTAAATCTTTTCATACAAATAAAACACTGTAAAGGTTTTTCACCACTGTGACTCATTTTATGAGATGCTAAATTACTTGATTGACTAAACTTTTTTCTGCAAATATTACACTCAAAAGGTTTTATACCACTGTGAACCCTTTTGTGTTTATGCCAATCGCTAGACTGCCTAAACTTTTTCTCACAAATATTGCACTCAAAAGGTTTTTCACCACTGTGAATCCTTATGTGTTTCTGCAAATCGCTAGACTGACTAAATTTTTTCATACAAATAATACACTCGAAAGGTTTTTCTCCGCTGTGAATCTTTTTGTGTCTTTTTAATGTACCCGGCTCTGTAAATCTTTTTGTACAAATATTGCATTCAAAAGTTTTATCATATCTGCGAATCCTTTTATGTGTAACCAAATTAAAAATTCCTGAATCACAAATATTTTTGTGTTTTGATTTCTTAACATGACTTTGATTGCTCGGACCTGGTGAAAAATCTGTAAGCGAGGAAGATGAACTGGTCACTGTCACGTCGTTGGCCCTCTCACATTCAATTTTTATATCAGGTTCATGTATATCAATATCACCATACAGAACTGCGTAGCCAATTTCACACCTTTCTTCCTTCGCAGGTTCACGTTTCACTTTGATATTCGTCGGAATGTTTTCGATAATATCCTCATCCCCAGTTACACACGTTTTAATGTCACACAAGATGCACTCATCCTGTTGGCATTCTGCAGTGTTGTGTTCAACAGTGCTGGTTCCCTCCATTGTGTATTAAATAATAGGCTGAGGTTATTTCTACCCATTTTTTTTTTTTTTTTTTCTTTTTTACCATAAACAACCCGAGGTAAATAAATATATTTCTATATTTCTGTCCTTTTCCTAAATGAAACAAAAACTGTGAAAGCACTATTCTATGGTTAATCTATGGCATAAAACACTTCTTTCCGGCTTTTGTCAGGTTTTCTTTTTGCCGCCCATGTTGATATAATTCATTTTATAATCCAGAAATTTAACCTATAAACGACTTAAAAACACTCAATTTGTAGAAAATATTTAAGAGAAAATTAAATGCAATAAAAATATCCATTAATATAAACAAAATAAAGTTAAAACACGAATTAGAAATTACTAACAAAACGTCACACAAGTCTAATGACAGTATAAACGTCAAACAAATAGTTGGTATCTGTTATCTGTGGTTGGTATGTACTTTGGGTAGAAATAACTACTTTTTCGCGGAATATTTTTGTTTGTATACAAAAAAAAAAAAAAATGGGTGAAAATAGCGCCTCCGTAAATAATAATACTAAACAAAAATTAGTATCAGAATGCACTTTATCAAATGAATATAGTCACTCGGAGATTTGTGGATCTGGCTAGTAAACGATACAAATGTCACATATATTTCCCACTTGTGTGACTACATTGTTTTAACGTATTGACGTTTGAGTAAATGTTGCCATATCCATGTAAAATTGTGAATTGAATGCATGTCCACCATGGTCGAATATTTATTCTATCAAAATAATAATATCAAGTACAATCGTGAAATATCAATATATTTTATATTGTAACGTTTGTAATCGATAGAATATATTTTATTTACCATAGCAGACATTTACGGACACAATAAGTAAGTAATAACTTGAGTCAATTTCGTACTAAAAGAGAATTTGAACAAAATCCTCATCAGTTAAATCCACACATAAATATTTGAGTCCGTTCGTATGTATGTATGTATGTATGTACGTATGTCCTTAATGGACTCGGAAATTAGGAAAGACCGAAGTAAAATAATACACTCTATACAAGGTCTCATCTTCTGGGCAGGTTTAAGGCTAAAAACATTTTAAATATCTTACGTATTGATAAAGATATTTTAATTTTAATGCGACCATGTCACAAAATTAGCAACAAAATGTATGTAAAATTAATGCAAGATTTCATTGTATTGAATTAATATCAAAATGGATGTACCAATAAATACAACAATTCTGAAACTAAATATTTAGGGTTTATTTTCGTAATAAAATATCGTGTTTGCTAATGAGAAAAGCTCTTGAATTACGTGAATAAAAATTGCATATTTTTGACATATTGGGCTATTTTCATAATGGAAGACATTATGAAACCATAGAAAACTATACTGTAGAATAATAATAGTTTTACCTATAAAATCCATAAACAATGTTAAATGATTTTCAATGAGTGGGAACCTATTTATTTTCACCTAACATTTTTTACATAAATTATGAAATATTTGATAGTAAAATATTCTGAAATATTAAAGGATGCAGATAATCCATTTTTAAGGTTTTTTGGGAATAAAGAGTAGATACTTATATGACAATTTATTCTTGACTTTTTTTAATTTCATAGCAAATACCCATTTATGCACTGCAAACCAAAAATACAAATTCGAATGTGGACAATTATAATATTTTAACATTTATGTGCCTACAATTTTTTCACGAAAAGGGATGTTTACCCTTTTTTTCTTATAGAAATTTGGGATGACAATCTTCGAGTTTTTACATTAAGATGAGGTTTTTAGTAGTTTTTGCACGTAGGTACCCGCCTATTTTTCTAAATAAAATATGAGCTTTCGAGGTGTCGAGCTCACATATTTTTCATTTGGAAGAGGTTTTTAGCACTTTTTCCATGTAGGTACCTACCAATATGTGGAATTTCTTAACTTCAAGCTTTTTCATCGGGACGAGGTTGTTAGTACTTTTTTTTCCATGTAGGTGCCTACTTATTATTTTTTTACATAAATGTGAACATCTGAGGTGTCAAACTTCAAGATTTTTCAATGGGAAGAGGTTTTTAGCACTTTTTTCGATGTTGGCACCTATCTATTTTTTTTAACTAAATATGGGCATGTGAGGTATCAAACTTCATGATTTTTCATTGGGAAGAGTTTTTCAGCACTTTTTTCGATGTAGGTACCTACCTATTTTTTTTACCTAAGTATGGGCATGTGAGGTATCAAACTTCATGATTTTTCATTGGGAAGAGTTTTTCAGCACTTTTTTCGATGTAGGTACCTACCTATTTTTTTTACCTAAATATGGGCATGTGAGGTATCAAACTTCAAAATTTTTCATTTAGAGATTTGCAATGCTTTTTATGATGTAGGTACCTACCTATTTATTGTTACTAAGCTATGGGCATGTAGGGAGTCAAAAATTAAGTTTTCTCATTGGGAAGAGCTTTTTACTTCTTTTATCCACGTAAGTGCTTACTCCGTTTTTTTTTCAATAAGATTTTGTTGTTTTAACCCATGTATTTGCAAGGTATTCTATTTAATTAAACCCGAGCGAGGCCGGGTTACATACGCTTGTATATAAATATAAAGAATGTGTAGGTAGATTATCCTTCAAATTCAAAGTTAATTTATTTAATCGATATTTTATTGTTTTATCTTCTAATTTTATTACCAACATAATATATTTTAAAGTATATTATTTTTATCAATCGCTTTCTTCCGTTATTGCTAGTAATCACTATAGACCATTAAAGGTCACGTGGTTTTGTCTATGGATTTGCTTTTGCTTGGTGGCAAACAGTCAGATTGCGCAAATCATCCTTGTAGGATGTTATGCCATGGAACAAAAAATGGAAAGTCAGACGACAAAATAATAACAAAATCGACACTGACAGTTTTTTTGATTACTAGGTATTCTTTAGGCGTTCCACCTAATATTACACCGTAACCGTCTGTTGTGTTGGGATGCCTGATGCCCCTCAATGATTTTTCTGTGACGTCATCCTTTAATGGTCTATTAATGAAACGTCTATTCACACTTTTTCATTTTGGAGGATCATATAGAGCAGTGTTTCCCAAATTATGGGTCGCGACCCACGGTTGGTCGCGCGACCCATAAGCGAATATTGAGTGGGCCCTGAGAATTAAGTAGTTCCATGACTCGCTACTAGAGAATCTGAGCATTACCAATATTTATGACCTTTTTTCTCTAAGACTGTTGAAAGGTGGGTCCCAAGATTGGAAATTTTTCCTAGATGGGTCGGAGCCCAGTCAACTTTGGGAACCACTGATCCAGAGTGATCACTGAAAATCAGCTTGACCAGATTTGGTAGTTTCATACTTTTTTGGTAGTTTTAGAGGCATTGGCAACAGTGCTTAGTAGTTTAAATTTCTTTGGTAGTATTTGGTAGTTTTTGGTATTTTTAGTATTTAGTTGGTAATTGATAATTCGAAAACAATAATCGGTACAAATACCCGGTACATTGTAGAAAAAGGTACTGCGTGAAAATATTCTCTAGGAAAACCGAGGAGTTTTTGAAATACTTCAAATTCTTATACCATTTTAAAAATTTGGCGACGGGGGGTAGAAATTTAAGCATGTAACATTTTTAGTTCGAAAGTAGTATCTGGTATTGACATGAACAATAGTCGGTACAAATACCCGGTACGTGTTGTAGTAAAGGTACTGTGAGAAAATATTATTAAAGAGAACCGAGGAGTTTTTGAAATATTTCAAATTCCTAAACCATTTTGAAGAATTTAATAGTTTTTAACCTCCACATTTAGTAGTTTTGTAAAATAAAATCTGGCCACACTGCTGAAAATGAACAAGTGTGAATGCCCCTTTACATCCACATGCCCAAAGCATCGAAACAAGTTTATACTTATTCTACTGTTCTTATTATACTGTTGCTAGTGTTGTGGAATTCTCAAGAAATAATTTTGGGTTTTCTATGGTCAACCATACACTGGCGTGCACGTGTATTTTGAAGCTCTGGATTTCAGATAAGATATTTGGTTAAATATTAAATATTTAGAGTTTAATTTGTTCATGTACTCTGCACATAACAGGTATTTATAATTTGATTACTAAATTGTGGATCCTGATCGTCATTATTCATCGATTTCTGCCCTTTTTTGTTTTCTTTGTTTCGCTATAATTTTGTGGCGTATTTTTTGGCGAACATTTTTGTTTGTATGTAAAATTTATTTCATTTCGCTGTTTTTTTTTCTGTCGAAATTTTTGCCAATAATTTAATTGTTTTTTATTTGTTTCGCTGAAATTTTTTCATACTGTAGGTACTTATTTTAGGTACCAACATGGACGAAATCCCTCCTAAGCCTCCGATTCCCCCGGACCCGCCGGAGGAAAACAGGAAAAGAAAACGGATTGACGATGCGCAATTGATACCAAAAGGGATCTCATCTGATAGTGTTTTCGAAAATAATTCGTCCCAAATTGGGAAAACAAAGGAGACACCATCTGTCTCTCACACTCCCACTATACGAGAATACTTTTACGATTCTAAGTCTGTAGGTCCGTTTACTGTTTTTGTTCAATATGCAGACACTAAAACTACTGCACCATTGCATCCTATGCAATTGGGAAAAATCCTTTTCTCCAGAAATGTACAGGGTGTCGTTAATGGGTCTATCAAATCGGAAGGTAAATATAAAGTATCAGTAGCATTCTCTTCAGCAAATCATGCCAATTCATTTTTGAAAAATGCGTTTGTTCTTTCTAACTCTCGATACAAAGCTTTCGTTCCTTCTTTCCTTTCATACCGCATGGGTATCATAAGGGGGGTGGACGAGGATTTATCTGAGGAGGAACTAAAAAGTGCCATCTCAGCCGGAAACCCTAAAATGGATATCGTGAAGGTGAGGCGCCTTGCTTATAAGGATAGACAATCAGAAATCATTTGTTGGAAACCATCCCGATCAATTGTCATCACTTTTGCCGGACAGTCTCTCCCCAATCAGGTTTATATTTTTTATAGCTCGTTTAGAGTAGACCTATATGTATTACTGACGTTGCAATGCTTCAGATGCTGCAAATTCGGACATACTAGGGCAAACTGCCGCTCGGTCCAAAAGTGCGGTGAGTGCCACGCCTCTGAAGAATGCCCATCTCAAGATTTGAAATGTTTCAATTGTGGCGGTGACCATAAAGCAATTAGCCAATCATGTCCAGAGCATCGTAGACAAAAAGCAATAAAGGAAAGCATGGCAACTGAAAATTGCTCCTATATCCAAGCTGCAAAAATGCATCCCCAGAAAAAAACCCTGTTCTCGGTAATCACAGCAAATACTGGCAATAAAAGAAGAGCCCAAAAAAATAAGCCCGTTCCTAATCTTCAAAAACCACCTAACAATAAAGAGTACAACTCCCTGCTTATGTTCCCAAATGGTAACCCTACTTACACTGCCCCTGATGGGTGCGCCATTGCCTCAGCACCCTCTGATGAAGAACATTCGTATGCCATGAACCCTACTGTCGAATCTTTAAGGGAAGAACTTAACAAAGATAACCAATTCTACCTGAAATCATTGATAACCATCTTAATTGACGCACTCTCTTCACAAACCTCTTAGAATACAGAATCACTTATCTCTACCCTTCAATCCTTCCTAATCAAAAATGGCCAACACTCCTAAAAACAATTTTCCAAAAAAGACTCACAACTCACCATCTCATAGTTCTACTCGCCCTCATTCTTTAAACTTTCTCCAATGGAATTGCCGAAGTGTCTCATCTAGCAAAAATGACATCATGTACCTTATTCAAAAATTTGAAATAAATATAGCAGCCCTCAGCGAAACATGGTTACACCCACTATGGAATTTTAACATTCCCGGGTTCCATTGTTTAAGAGACGATCGTTTGGACTGAAGGGGCGGTGGAACGGCCCTCTTAATTCAGTCCCACCTCCCATTTCAAATGATAAAAATCTCAAAAAATCCATCTATACAATTAATAGCTGCCTCAGTAAATGGAATTTCTGTCATCTCTACTTATATTCCACCCAATACAAATTTTGATGAAAACTATTGGAATTCAGTACTTCAAAACTTGCCTAAACCCCTCCTTATTCTGGGTGACCTGAATGCGCACTTAGTTAGCTGGGGCTGCTCTAGAAATGACAGATCCGGCAATTCAATCCTTTCTTTTGCAGACTCACACAATCTATGTATTTTGAATGACGGCTCTCCAACAAGGTTTACCTCCCCTCAACAAAATGCTAGTGCGGTCGATCTATCCTTGATTTCTGATTCGATCGCAGCCTCATCCACGTGGCATGTTCTTATCGATCCTCTTTCAAGCGATCACTTTCCTATCCTGGTGAGTATTACTGAAAGAAACCAAAATCCTGAACAAAGATGTAAGGTGGGGAAAAATTATAACAAAGCAAACTGGAAAGAATTTACGTCATTGGTAGAACAAACAACATCAAGTGTCAAACCTTCTAATTCCCCTGTTGACATAGAAACAAAATATGAGAGAATTCTCTCAATCATAGAGGACTCATCTGAACCCTCTGTGCCGAATCACAAGTTGTGCAAAAAAAATCCCATATCTCCTCCGTGGTGGGACAGCGAATGTACCCAAAGTATTAAAAAAAGAAAAGAGGCAATCAAAATATTTAGGAAGGATGTAACAACCGAAAATTATATACTAACAAAACAAATTCAGGCAGAAACGCGCAGGCTCTTAAGAAAGAAAAAGAAGAAAGGATGGGCAGATTTCTGTAATAGTCTTTCTCCCAACACTCATCCTTCAATCGTATGGAACTCCATACGCAGGTTTCGTTCTTCCTATCTACCTCCTAAATCTCATATACAAGACGAAGGTTATATTGATGCTTTCATAAATAAACTCGCCCCCCCCACATGTACCTAATGAAACAGAAATAAGCTGGGTTTCCTCTCAGAAGAAAACTACTCCAGGTTTTCTTGACTCCCCTTTCTCTGTCGAGGAACTACTTGGCACTATAAAGATTCTGAAGAATTCCTCTCCGGGGTTGGATAACATACCATACAGTGTGTTTAAACATCTCCCGGATAATTTTTTAAAACTCCTTCTACAGTTCTACAATGACTGCTTATCAAGTGGGCTTGTGCCAGAGGCTTGGCGAAAATCTTTAATTATCCCCATCCTGAAACCTGGACGAGACCCCTCACTTGGATCTTCATATAGACCTATTGCCCTATCGTCCTGCTCTTTGAAAATTTTGGGGCATATGTTAAAAAAACGTGTTGAGTGGTATTTGGAAAATGGTGATCTTCTGTCGAGTTCCCAATTCGGGTTTCGAAAAGCCCGCTCTTGTTTAGATAACCTAAGTATTTTAACCTCAGACGTTAGAGCGGCTCTTATTAACAAGGAATATACGGTTGCATCATTTTTGGATATTGAATCAGCTTACGATAATGTGCGCATTGATCTATTAATGACGATTTTGCAAGACTTGGGTATTCCTAGCCTTATTTTAAAACTTCTTTTTAGCATCTTCTCGCAGCGCACCATGGCTTTCAAAACTACTGATAGACTAGTCTACAGAAAAGTCTATAGAGGGCTTCCCCAGGGCTCTGTCTTGAGCCCGCTGCTTTTCAACGTCTATCTCTCAAAAATTAACTCAAATATTGGCAGAGACTGTAAACTACTACAGTATGCGGATGATATAGTTCTATATTCATCCAATAAACTCCTCTCAAAATCTATCGACGCTATGTCATCAAGCATAAACTCTCTGAATTTCTGGCTCACTTCGTTGGGTCTCTCTATCTCTCCCCAAAAAAGTCACACAATGGTTTTTACGAAATCACATAAGACCCCAACAGCAAATCTCAAATTAGAAAATACCCCCATACCATGTGTCGAACAAGTAAGATTCCTGGGGATGATTCTAGACAGAAAATTGTCTTGGCGTCATCACATAGAACATATCGTCTCTACATGTGAAAGAAATATTAATCCTCTGAGGGCTGTATGTCGAATATGGTGGGGATGTCACCCAACTACAGTCAAACTACTGTACAACGCACTAATACGCAGTCTGCTGGATTATGGTAGCTTTTTGATGGACCCCTTGCCCAAGTATCTTCAATTAAAACTAGACCGCATACAACACAGGTGCCTGCGCATGGTGCTGGGAGCCATGTCCACCTCCCCTGTAAATGCTCTTCAAGTAGAAGCGGGAGAAATGCCCTTGAAAATAAGAAGACAGTTTTTGTCGGACAATTTCCTTGCAAAAATAATATATCTGCTTAATCATCCTCTCATGCAATCAATCACAACATTAGGAAACAGGTTGTGTGACAGCGTGAGAGAAATTCCAAAACCTCTACTTATCAAAAGCTTAGAATCTCTCTCGGAAGAAATGGTTTCCTTACCCAAGAGAAATGTTCTACCATATTTTTCCACTCCATTTTCAGCTTTGGTACACATCCCAGAAGTCATACTGGATGGATTTAGTTTTTTCAAGTCTCATCTCAGTCTGAGTGTTTGCCAAAGTGATTTCCGCCGAATTGTTGATCGTTTTCCAACGTATACACAAATTTACACAGACGGATCCAAGCTTCCACAGTCTGACAGCTTCGGTGCATCGGTCTACATCCCAAAGTTACAAGTACAACTTCAATTCAAAATCCCGAATCCCTGTTCCATTTTCACAGCTGAGACTGTAGCGCTTGCTGAAGCATTGAAAACAGTTGTTGATTTGAATTTGAACAAAATAGTTATATTCGTGGACTCCCGCACCGTTCTTGACGCAGTTTGGGACTCCCGAAGTCGTTAATACACAATTCTATTATATGTAGAGTAAAGGAATATCTTTTCGACCTCCATTTCGTATCGAAAACTGTATTGCTGGCTTGGATCCCGTCCCATCGCGCCATTGGGGGAAATGAGGTCGCTGACGAGCTGGCGAAGTCCGCCATAAATAATGGAGTGACTTCAAGCATACACGAACCGTTAATCGCTGACTTGGGTAAACAGTTCCGCGAAAGAGCTCTCACTGCGTGGCGTGAAGATTGGTCAGAAACGAGCAAACTTAAAGGTAAATACTATCGCACGATCCAACCCGAAATTCCGAGTGCCCCGTGGTACTCAAGCGGAAGGCTTAACAAAATGGAAATCTCTGTACTTTCAAGGATGAGATTGGGACATTGTGTGATCGCTACCCATCTTCATAGACTGATGTGGGGCTCGTAGAGAGCTCTCTCTGCGAGTGTGGCCAGGATGACGAGACGATTGACCATGCACTCTTTAACTGCCCAATTCGTGCTGACATAAGTTTATACGACCATATAAGAGACGTGAATCGCCCCTTTGATGTTTGCCACCTACTCTCCCTCGGGTCTTACGATGTCAATAGGCAGATTGCAAAATACATTAAAACTTACAATATCATCTTGTGACCTTATTGAAATTATAATAATGATTGACTGATATGAGATCTAACATGGGCAAAATCACCCTCTGTTGGGTGGAACGCCCACAAAAAAAAAAAAAATTTTTGGAGAAATCAACCAAGAAATTTCTCGGTTAATTTCTCGAAGTAGAGAATTTTCCGAGATTTTTTTTTGTTTTTTATCTAACAGTATAATAATAATAAATATTTTATTCAATCAATCGATAACAATGTACAAATGTTGAGACAATTTATCACCAATTAATTATGGAAACAAAAAAATGTTAGGTACTTTCATAGAAAAAAGTGCTAATAACTGATGTAAAATCTTGATGTTTGACACCCCACATGCCCATATTTATGTTAAATAAAAATTGCAGGGACGTACATAGAAAAAAAGTGTTAAAAACCTCTGATTTGGGCCTTACTCAGCCCCACAAATTTTGGATCAATCAGGTTGGCTACGAAAAGTACTGTGCAAAATATCATAATACCACTATGAAAAATTATTGAGAGAAATTTCTCTTCCATCAGAGGAGAAATTCTCGGAGATATTTCTCGTTCTCGAGAAATTTCTTTGGAGAATTTTCTCTTCTCACATCACTAACTGTTGCATACAATCCATTGGCTACCTCACTTACTGAAAAAAAGTGGTGATAAAAAAAAAATCATCAGAATATACGTAATATATAATATTTATACAAAGAAGTTATATTAATAAAATAATTTTAATGTTATGTTTATTACATTATGTAGATATTATGTTTAAAGGTATCTCTATGAGGGTATACAGAGAGTACATAGCTAACTACTCTCTACAGACAAATACTTAGCAGTCGTATTAGAAGTAAGTCCGCTCTTTATATAAAAGGCTTTTAAAATGACATTACGGACACCTCCGTTTATGCGGAAGATTAGACATGATGACTTGAATATATGCTATATATAAAAGATACACCGTGGAATTTTAAGTAAAGAATAGATTAACCACTCTTTTCTGTAAGTTTGCGAGTGCCCTGTGCAAGACAGGTGTTCACACTTCACAGAACATCACGACTAAGACATTTGATATCTTCAATTGTACACAAGCAGTAGATTTTTTTACGCGGCGGTAGAATTGTCGTCTTCACTTCTCAGCATTATACAACCAGATAAGTCTTCATATGATCAGTCATGGTCACACAAAAACTTTACAGTCTAATGCCGGGAAAAATTCACATATCCAGATAATATCTACAATATTATAACTACAGGATATCAAAGGATTAGGCTCAGAACGCGGGTCCAAAATACCAGCATTGTGCCTGAAATATCTGTGTTCAGAAACTTTCCACCAACTAGTCCCATTCCAGAGACCCTACTCGTTCAATCCTTATTAATACCGATCCTTGACATGCAGACATTGCTTATATTGATTTAAATGAGGTTCTCTTGACAAAAGTTGAGAGACTTCAAAACGCAGACATCCGTTATATTTTTAACCTCAAAAAAACTGATCACATAACCTCGTGCAGAAACAAGCTGAAGTGGACCACTATACGTCAAATACGTGATCTACAAATTCTATGTCTAGTTTTTAAAACTTCATTTTTAGCGTCCTCCCTTACTATCTTAAAGTCAAATTCGAGTATCTAGCAAGTCATGGTTTACCCTTGCGATCTAACAGAGTGCGTCTTCTAGCTATACCAGCACACAGTACAAGCTTTTTATCTAACTCATTCCTTGTTCATAGTGCTCGCTGTTGGAACAATCTTCCTTCGAAAATCAGGATGATAACAACCTTTAATTCTTTCAGACAAGCTGTCAAAAATCATTTTCTCTCATTGAATTTAGCATCTGACTCCTAAATCCTTTTCCCTTTCCCCATGCATGTGCACGATGCAATATAATATGTTACAGGTAGGGTAAGGTTGCTCAAGTCGTACCCCCTAAGGAAACAATGCTATAATATTTAGTGCAATGAAAATAAAACAAATTCATCTGCATATATTAAATCTTCATTTAGTTGCCTTTTAATCGACAATCATAGAAATTTGAAAATATTTTAACAAAATAGGTATTTTAACGTTTTTCAAAAATATACCTTCGGTACGATTAAGGCGCCTAGTCGCCAAAGTCGTACCACCTATAGCCTTAGTCGTACTTAGAAAATATACCTTTTGAACACTATAATAAATTATACCTATAGAAAAATACTCAATAACCAGATATCATATGAATAACTAAAAAAATATTAACAATGCAGTCTGAGATCAACTTAAAACATTTTTTTTTGTCAAACCTAACTATTAAGTGAATAACACATAGAAAATAGAATTATCATATCTTAAAAAAAAATCTTCTACGTGATTCATTAAATCCAATTTCTCCATTCCTATGTTTCTGTGTTCGATGTTTCAGTGATATAAAAAAGGAGTAAAGGAATGTGGAATGAAAGTTGGTGTAATCACAAGGATGAATGTAAATAAGTTAAGATGGTTTGGGCACGTGGAAAGAATGAATGAGGACAGAATGACCAAGAAGATATATTTGGCTGAGAGGAATGGTGCTCGGAGACGTGGACGTCCGAGGATCAAATGGCAAGATCATTTAAATCAATTCCTACAGGACGGTCACGTGTTGAGCACATTGAACAAGAGAGCATGCATGAGGAATTGTATGACAGCGACAGAAGCGAAAGAAGTATGCTATGATAGAAAGAAGTGACGCTCGATCCTTTCTGCCTACCCCGCGAGAGAAGTCGCGTGACGGTATGTATGTTTAAAGCTTCGTCCATGTCCTCCTGCATCCAAGTACTTTCTCTTCGCCATATTTAGGTATTACCTACCTGATAAAATGTTAAGTAAATTATTAAACAATTTTCTTAATACCTAAGTCGTACCGGTACGAGTAAGGATTTTTGCACAGGTACGACTTAAGCGCCGGGGTCTTCTATGTTTAAAACTAAAACCACTGACGTAACCTCAAAATGTAGTACCGTTTGAATATGCGTAAACTATTGCCAGATAAGTCTTACAAATAGACATAAACAAATAAAATAGGTAAGCATTACATTCCTGCCATAAAAAGCTTACAAATGAGTCAAAATATTTAATGAAAACTGTTCAAAAACTTACTTTTTCAATATTTTTGCTTCAGGAAGCCGGCCGGCCGCCCACTTTTTTACGTTCGCTCACTCAACTAAAAAGTTCAGATTGATGACACTAGATGGTGAAATTTATAACTATCAGATAAGATATTGCCGGGGTACGACTTAGGCCGTGGTACGACTAAAGCAACCTTACCCTACTTTTATTATTATGTGTCCGTAAGTGCATTGTTGCTTGCATGTGTTTTTTTTTATTTATTTTAGTTACCGGGTGAGTTGGAAGACATCGCATTTAAGCGATAAACTCGCCCTCTGTATAATTGTTATTTTTATGACACTATTTTGTTATGTAAAATTGTAACCAATGTACAGTGAAGAATAAAATAAATAATAAATAAGTATTGTACAAAGATCGGTAATTCAAAGAAAAAGTCGGTCATGCGGCCGATCAAATTTTGCTTCCAGTCTTCATTTGATCCATATAGGTGTCTCTTGATCGGCCTTTAGGTACTATTTAGGTTTAGCCCTCCGCGAAGGTGATGAGTAGGTAAAGATACCTATTTAAAATCGGGAACTAATTATTTGATCGGCTATTAATCCATTCGTTCGGCAAGAAAAAATCAGCATTTAAGTCATTTGCGCAGCAAACAATGTTTTCATCGGCAATAAATAAAAAATAATCGCAACACTTGTTTTACAAACAAACTTGGTTATATCAGCAAATTAACAAATTTTAACAGCTTAATAAATAATCGCACAACAAAATTATTATTTGACCACCAGAATGATTATTTGTGCAGCAAAATAAATAAATGAGCAGCAAAAAAAAATACAAATATAATTTTCTCGCTGGGCATAAGTAGCATATCAAAATGATATATTTGTCGACAGAATACATTTTTCTGCTGAACAAAACTTCAATATTATGCTGATCGTTTAATTGATAGCCTTTAAAATCCTCAATTTAGCAGCAGTGATGATATCCATCGTGAAATTGTTATTTTGATTTTTTTATTATTATTACTTACAGTCCATGGGCTGCTCCACATTGTGGGATACCCCGTGATGGCATAGATGGAATATAAAGAAACCTCCATTTGCACAGTGGTGGAGGTGAACGAGACTCCTAAATTTATTATAAAATGTTATTTTGTTTGAACACAGTCGCGCTGGGGCGGCCCGTGATAGTGTTAATTGCATATTCATGGAGTCGTCGAAATATAAAACAAGTATAAAATATTTAACAACCCATCTACATGCTGTATGTCATAACGAAATTATATTATGTCGAATTTTGAGCAAAGTGACCGACAAAAACTCATATATAGAAAATACTAATAATTTTCATCAAAATTTTCTCGTAGATGAAAAAAATTGCCAAACAAATTAAGACATTCCAATTTAGGGCAATTTTTTTATCGTAATAGTAAAATCTATACCTATTAAAAAAACACATTCATAAATATTAGATAATCATAATCAACACCTACTATTAGCACTGACTTTGATTAAATATGCAAAAAATAAAAAATAGATTGTTTATAGCTGGTCTCTTCGTTTAATATGCCTTTTGGATTAACGCTATTTTTATTTATTTATTTCACACTCATTATTTTATTTATTTATCCTAACATGTTTCTTCCCTTCCTTTGCAGTCATAAAATTTCTCATACACAAATGTCGAGTTTCTTACTCAATACGGTGTCGTTCTTGAGAATTATGGGGTGTTCACATTTGGCGAATTTCAAAATATATCGCCAGGCGAAAAAACAAAATTCGCCGGACATCCATTGATCGTTACACCTGTTCACACAGTCCACCGATATAGAAACGATCTGTCAGATGCGCTTTGATTTTGACACTGTTTTCAAAATGGCGTCGAGATGGAGATCGCGAAGTGTTTATTTTTAGTCGAAAATGTTATAGTAGAAGTTATAAGGCGCCTTTTAATTAAGGAAACAAACGCCACAAACCAACAACAAATATAACAGCTGTCACGAAGCGGGAAACATTATAAAATTTATAGGTTATAAAGTTTTTACCATAGATACGAACGTCACGCACATCTGCGCATGCGCGAATCGTTCAATCGGCTGAAAATGTTGGAAGGTGGTCAACTCGAGACGATATCGTTTCTACTGGTTTTTATCGTTTCAGACTTGCTGTCATTTTGTTCACACGGTTCAAATGGCTGGAGATATTTTGGTGCCTGGCGATATTCGCCAAAGTGAGAACACCACATTAGATCCATGTGATCAATTATATATGCCACTTAGTTCTCGGATGCCCACGCTCTCTCACACTTTTCTTTCTTGATATCGTTTTAAGTTTGAAAGTGAGCAGCAATAATCCAAATCATTGATAATGACAGAAATTTTATATAAACCAACATCATTTATTCAATTTCTTTGGGTAGATGGCGCTGGTGTAGCTGCCTGAACCCATAACTTCTCCAATTTCTATAGTAAAATAATAGTTCAATATTGATTATGTTTTTATTCTCCGACAAAAATATAGTGTTTTTTATTTGATAGTTTTGTTTTTGTGTAAGATGGAGTAGGGAAAGGAGACGGTTCCTGAGAGACCATGTGGATCGAATGGCTGAAAACAAAATCTTACAAATATAGCTGCTAAGAATACACCTGTCGGCTTACGGCCCCGAGGAAGACCACCAAAAAGATGGAAAGATAGCTGGTCTTTAGCATCACAAGAGGCATCAACTTCCGAAATAAAAAAAAAACGATGGTCTACATCACGAAGAAGAAGAAGTTTTGTGTTTGTTGTCTGTAAATAATTAAAAAATAGATTATAATGACAATAATAGGTAATATTGTTAAAACGCTCTTGAGGTGATTTTAATGACTTTATTACAAAAACAGCGCAATATAAGTGAACCAATAATATTTAAAAGAAGAAGTAAATGTTTTTATGTAGAAAAAACTTTGAATGGCTTTAATGAAAAGTGACGTTTCATGACATAGGATAGTTTCTTACTGATTATATAGATGATGAATGACTGAAAGGGATGCAAATAACAAACCAAAACATATATTCATCGTCGCTTAGGAAAAAACATATTTTGAAACGTTTCAGAGACCTTCCTGGATATCTTGGTTACTTATTCACCGGCGCCGTTAAGATGCTCACGATCATTAGACGGCGCCAAAGACACATTATCTCCATATTTCATTTTTAGTTTTCTATGATTCTATGGGGACCGTGCTCTTTATTATGCTAATCCCAAGCACTGGAATAGTTTGCCTCTAGGTCTCAAGGAAGGCCAATGACTGAAACGGTTTCAGAGGAGGTCTGAATTAACAAGTTCTTGAATTCAACAACGATGAGATGTCCACTGTATCGGTGTTTAGGTAGTAGAATTCCATAACGAAATTAATAAAACAAATGTTTTACTTTACTATGTGATTTTTTCACAAGAGAGACGTCTTTCGTCTTGTTAGGACATTGTCAATCAATGGATCAATAGATTGACAAAGTTCTAAGATAAGAGTGTCCTAAGATGTAGAATAAAACATTTGCTTTATTTATTAATGAAGAGATGTTTTATCATACAAAAACCCAGAAATCTTTTGAAAAAAATAAATATTACTAGATTTTGATTTCAAATTTAAAAAAAAAAGATATATCTGGGTTTTTTTATAAACCCAATTACAACCTTATACACCTTTCACAGTAAGCTAAGAGCTTGTGTCGTGAAAGGGGAGTTTGCCGGCACCAGGGATCGAACCCCGGACCCCTTGTTCACAAGGCCGCGACTCTACCTCCAGGCTACCGACGAACTCATTGAGTGATGAACATCTTCAATTCAGCAATGATGAAGTGTGGCGTCCATTGGTTACCTCAGTTGTTGTAGACGCTGTAATAATAAAAATAGCTGATACATAAATTGTTTAATTTTTCTATGATACTATGAAATGATTTAACCCCCTATCGGTCTCTCGCGCCGCTTATCTCTTTGACGAATAGGCTCTGTGCCGCGGCGGCGCAAGGTAACGCTTTCAGCATTAAACTATGCAAATAAAACTCTAATGTCTCATTTACATCTTCCATATTCTGTGTGAATAGTAAATGTAGGAGTGACTGATTATAAGATAATTGCTCTTTTGCATAATGTACGTACGTTCATAATAATAATAATACGCCGCCATTACAAACAAAATTAAATAATACTATAATACTACTACAACTACTACTACTATACCATTACGGCATATCCCACAAGTGGTGTAGCCAGCAGACCAGCTGCTTGTAAAGTAGCATTTACATTGCTTCACTTTGGATGATCATCCAAAGTGTTAGGGTCAAACCTGTTCATCGAAAGTGAACACGTTTGTTCACATTTGTTCATCCTATGCTTTCACTGCTATGTCAACACTCTCACTCATGTTGTTTGTAGTTTGACGTATTTTCGTTCAAAACGAAAACAAATTCAAAAATAAATAAATTAATATAGCTCCCGACTGCATAATGTTTTTGTACATGATTCTGAAATTCAATACAAATTCATAGAGAATAAAACAAATAATAAGATAAAACTTGTTTATGGTCGTTTCAGGGAAAGGACTTTTCATCAAAGTTATGACGAGTGGTAATCTCTTTCATCCGTCATCACTAGTGATTACTATTGATGAAACGCCCGTTCACACCTGTTCATCTTGGAGAATCATCCAGAGTGATCATTGAAAGTGTACAAATGTGAACACCCCTTAAGAAACACGCAAGCTGTCCTCTCCATGCCAATATAAATGCCATTATGTGATTTTAATTTTATTTTGATTTTATATATTTACTAGCTGATCAAAAGATAAAAAAATAAAATTCGGGGTGGACCGTCCTTAACTTTTAGGAGTATGAAAAACAGATGTTGGCCGATTCTGAGACTTACCCGATAAGCACACAAAATTTCATCAAAATCGGACCAGCAGTTTCGGAGAAGTAGGATAACAAACACTTTTAGATTTCTTATGAATTTTTGATTTTAATTTTATTACCGGGTTAGTTGGAAGACATCGCAATCTAGCGATAAACTCGCCCTCTGTACATTGAATAACTGATATTTTTTATGACACTTTGTATTGATTTGAAATAATTTAACCAATGTACAGTGAAGAATAAAATAAAAAAAAATAAAAAAAATCAAGACATTCAGGATGGGTGGCAAACTTCATTGCAGCTGAATTTAAGATGTAAATCATCTTAATTTTTTCGAACACCTGCCTTTTACAGGACAGGACCCCATTTGGTACACGGCGTGAGGGAATAGTATAGTACCTATAGTGATATTGCATCATAGCGAAACTGTTTTTTTTTTATTTCACGTAACTACATATTGAACGAGGTGAGACGTAGTAGGTATAAAAATGAAATTAAGTTAAAAATTCAAATTTTATATCGGCTCTCCAATTAAATATTTAAAAATGCTTTTTTGACGATAAAAAAAAACTTGGGCGCTTTCATCTATAGCTATATAAAACGTGGACAACGCAACATTGAATAATGGTAATATGGACAGAAACATTTTTTTTAACTCCGTGTTGTCGCCGGAAAAGTGTGTAGGTCTTTCGCTGTTTTCTAATGTCTTCTAAGCTTTTATATTAAATATTATTTACCCAATTCAATAACCTGCCATTAGACGTGAGAAAGACTCCAAGAGGCGACGAACTTATAAAAATAATAAAGAAGCGCTTCAAGCCGGATAAGACGGGATAACACTTTCAACGACAATTTTGAGATTCGGGCTCATGATGTCATCATTGAGCACTGAATCGCGTAAAAGTGATGTATTTCTGTGTATGTGTGTTTGTGTTAATGTTGATGAGAGGAAAATTGATCCAACTGATTTGTATATTGTTTTGACGTTGTGAATAGGTAATTGTATTGGTTTAATTTTGTATTGCGCTGGTAGATTTTGTTGAACGTTTGATGAAAGTACATGAGAACTGAAAGTTTGCTATTTGTAACAAATTCTTATATGTGTATTAATATTTCTAGCTGATTCTTTTATGTGTGTTAATGTTATAATTGAAATCCGACCCTCCGTACAAGCATTTAGTTGCTTATGGAAGGAGCATTTTTACTGTGTGTTATATTGTTTTATTAATGTAATATCAATGTATACTGTGTATTTATGAATAAAATAAATATATTTAAAAAAAAAAAAAATTGTACGGAATCATCGCTTGGGGTGGTACTTATGCAACTAATATGAGATCGTTAAATGTGGCACAGAAATTGATTATTAAAATTTATTATCTTGAGAAAAAAAGGACATTCGTCACAGAAGAGCTTTTTAAAAATTTTGAGATCCCAACAATAAATGATATACTATACTATACTATACCCTCACGTCATGTCCCAGGAGGGGTAGGCAGAGAGAAGGGAACGCCATATAGATCTATCCTTACATACTTCTTTCGCTTCCTCTACATTCATCCAGTTTCTCATACATGCACGCCGATTTCTCTTACTCAGCACGCGTCCGTCCTTAAGAATTTGGTCCACGTGATCGAGCCACGTGGTTCTTGGACGTCCGCGCTTCCTCACACCCCTTCTTTCAGATAAATACATCCTCTTCGTCATCCTTTCATCTTGCATTCGCTCAACATGTCCAAACCATCTCAACTTGTTTACACGCATTCTGTCCACAACACTCCTCTCACATCCGCTCATTCTCCTGATATCCTCATTCTTCACTCTATCTCGCAACGTTTTACCAAGCATTCTTCTTAGTGAACGCATCTCCACAGCATTTATTCCACTCTCATCCTTTTTCAACCACGTCCAAGTTTCGCTTGCATACATAAGTGTCGGTACCAGAATGGTATTGTGCACTAGCATTTTTGCCATGTTCGACACACTGCTATTGCTAACAATGGGTCGAAGTGCACCATTCACTCTACCTATACAGGAATATTGCAATACTACAGGTCCACAAAGAGATATTTGGCGGAGAAACACACAGTGTCTTTCGTAGCCAGAGGTCTCAAATTATTGGAAATATAATTATACCTAGGTGTAAAAAGACAGTGACACAGCATCATTATGTATATCTTGGCACAAAATACTTCAATGGACTTCCAAAAAATATTAAAATGATAAAAAAACTATAAAACTTTTAAATGTAAACTGAAAAAACGAGAGGACAGTAATATATGTAAATATGTACAGTTAATCGAAATAATATATGTATGTGATTGAGATTTGAATGTGGATATGTATTATATAGAGTGGATGCATAAAACATATGGCATGAAGGAATGTGTTTCTTAAGTACTTAGGTACATAATATGTACATATAATGCTTTGTCATTGTTTTTGAAAAGTTTAACTATTGTAATAAGAATTATATCTAGATCGTAGATGAATCTAGTTTTAGATTAACGCTCGTTAATGGTGGACGCTCCACCGAAACCGCGGTAACAAATAAAAATCTCAAAAAATAACAATAATTACATAATAATCTATAAAATCATATCATGTCTAGAAATTGTTATATTGTGAATGCCGAAAACATAAGCAACGTAGATGAATCGCTTAAATAATATAATAGTTGTAAATCTGTAATGTAGTTTAGCCATTCATAAAGTATATATCTGTCCCATACACAAGTTTCAACCTTAAATGGGACAGTAAAATATGTAGGTATATATTTGTGTTATATAAGTTAACATTTTGTAAATCAAAATTGTAATGTATGTTTATTTGAAATAAATAAAAAAAAACATATAATAGACATTATTGTCGATTGTAGGTAGTTGTCATTATTAAAGTACACGATGTGCAATTTGTTTTTGAAAATATTTCTTTTTGGGCACGTCAACTTTGTCTTACTACTGGAAACTAGTAACGTAAGTGATTTTAGAATTTCTATCACTTACGTTACTACATTACTAACGTAAGTGATAGAAATTCTTATGAGGTTAAATCTATAGGTTTTCGTAAAAAGTCATGTAAAGCAGTGAGTGATATGAAAATTATGCACCAATATTATAAAAAAACTTGACTTTTATCTCCAATCAGAAACCTCGATTGGAGAACCATGTCTACACAATGTAACATTGTGTAGAATCTAATCTGAAGAAGTGAGAAAGGTGTCCCAACGCTGAGTGATCACTTTCGGTGTCCATGGACAACGTTCACCAATTCCACCATTCTCACTGTCACGATGTAAGGTCCACCAATCGAGAGACGCTTTATGCACACCTTAGAAGCAACCATCTTTTTGGGATCTCATTTTTCAGATCTCAAATGGTTCACGATCCCCCGTCTAAATGGCGACGGAACAATTAAGTTCAAAACTTTTATCGGCTGCTAGTTCGACCAGTCAGCAAGAAATGTTTAGAATACTTATTAATTTTTTATTGATTAATTTTATTGATTGCACCCAAATCTGGTTAATCAATAAAAAAAATTGTAAATATTCTAAGTTCTTGTGTTTGAAAGAGGGAATGAAAAAACGATTTGCGAGATCAAAGATGGTGACGAATGTTTGGAGCAAGTAAGTGAGTATGTATATTTGGGAAGTATGTTTGCGAGGGATGGAAGATGCGATAGGGACATTGAAAGAAGGAATGTGGCCGGTGCTAGAGTAAACGGTGCACTTCGACCCATTGTCAGCAATGGCAATGTGTCGAACATGGCTAAAATGCTGGTGCACAATACCATTCTGATACCGTCACTTACGTATGCAAGCGAGACATGGACGTGGTTGAAGAAGGACGAAAGTGGAATAAATGCAGTAGAGATGCGATCGTTGAGAAGAATGGTTGGTAAAACGCTGCGTGATAGAGTGAAGAATGAGGATATTAGAAGAATGAGCGGATGCAAGAAGAGTGTTGTGGACAGAATGCGCGTGAATAAACTACGGTGGTTTGGGCATGTTGAACGAATGAACGAGGTAAGAATGACAAAGAGGATATACTTACCTGAAAGAAAGGGTGTGAGGAAACGCGGGCGTCCGAGAACCACGTGGCTTGATCACGTGGTTCAAATTCTCAAGGAGGACGGCATGTTGAGTAAGAGGAACCGACGTGCGTGTATGAGAAACTGTATGAATGTGGAGGAAGCGAAGGAAGTGTGTAAAGATAGATCTGTTTGGCGTTCCGTTTTCTCTGCCTACCCCACTTGGGACACGGCGTGAGGGTATAGTATAGTATAGTATAAATATTCTAAACATTTGACTATTATCTTCCAAGTACAAAGCATTAACTCCTTATTTTATGCAAGAGTATGTACATGCATGGTAATATATTTTTTCTCAATCAGGCGTATGCTTGCATTGTATACAAAGTGTAACGTATGACATTGCAAACTAGTTCATGAAAAACATAATCCATTCCAATTTTTGTATCTTGGTGATATTGAAGAGAGACCTATCTCCATCCGGATATATCAGGAGCCATAAACTCCTATTTATCCCTTTTAGGAGGTAATAAACTTTACTGAAAACTAAACATAAAAATAAAATAATAAAGAAAAAGAAACAAAGTAAGACAAAGATAACAAAAACTCTGTTTTTAACCGGCTCTTAGAGACATATAACGATTGGTGAAACATATTGGTGAATACAGAAGGTCGAGGTGAGGTGTCCAGAGACGTGCAGTTGGGCGTTCAAAGGGCGTAAGCCTAAGAGTCCCCAGTGCTAGCATGGTGTGGAAACATTAAACCCACCAAAAAAAGAGACATATATAATATCACACCCAAACCTATTCTACACCAAAGGAGACGGGACGACTCAACGAAAAACCAACTCTAAAACTCTCCTACGGCAGGCGAGGGAAACTCGGCTGACGCAGAAGTTTCCAACGAGATACCCACACATCTACCAACACCAAAAACGCCTTCAGGTTCCTTAGGAATTGTAGAACTTCTTGGTGACTTTGAAGAGGGACCCACCTCACACCCGGATATCTCAGGAGTTGTAAGCGGTATTTTTCTGTATCTACTATAAGTGAAGAAAGTTATTTATAATGGGAACAATTAAACTAGGTAGGTATGCTAAGTTGCAGTCCCTCTTTTGAGTTTATTGCATATAAAATAAACTCCAAAAATGTCGAATCATCATTAGATCATCACTCATGTTATTATATGTAAAATATGTTTATTAATTATTGTAGAATACAATTCTGTATACTGGAGCGAAACTACGCTATGTCACGAGACGCCATTTTTCAGTATTACTGTTTTTTTTTTCAGTAATGATCAGACAGTTGAAACAATTAGTATAAACATTAAAAGACAACAATGAGCTAACCAATTAAGAACCCCTTTTTACCAATCTAATAAACATAAATTTGAGACTCAAAATAAACACATAAAAATGTCAAAAGAATGTGAAAATGTAAAAAATGCAAATAAATGTAAAAATGTATAAAATGCAAAAAAAAATACTAAAAATGAAAAACATATTTCAACATTTACTTATCACGTTGAAGTAGGATGAAAGTGGAATAAATGCAGTGGAGATACAAAGAGTGGAATAAATGCAGTGGAGATACAAAGAGTGGAATAAATGCAGTGGAGATGCAAAGAGGTGTGTTGTGGATAGAATGTGTATAAATAAGTTACGATGGTTTGGACATATTGATTGAATGGATGACACAGAGGATATACTTATCTGAAAGAAGGTGTGTGAGGAAGCGCAGACATCCGAAAACCAAGGGACTTGATCACGTTGATAAATTCTCAAGGACTGCCTTGTGTTGAGTATGAGAAATCGACGTGCGTGCATGAGAAAATCGAAAGAAGTATGCAAGGGCAGGTCTATACGGCGCGGCGTTCGGTTCTCTCTGCCTACCCTACTAGGGATGCAGCGTGAGGGAATAAATAGATATACCTACCTATATAACTGCAACGATTAGAATAACAAATTTAAATATTCTTTAACGTTTAACTGCGTTATTTTTATTGATTAATGTTGTTCAGCTGTGAAAATATTCAACTCGATTACCGTTCCTATAATGACGAGTACAAAATATGTAAACGCTCTGTAAATACTGTATTACAATAATGCAGCGGCACGTATTAAAAGGACACACTGTACCTTGAATTATCATCTTTGTAAACAAAAGTTAAAAAAAAAAACACATTATCAGAGGCAAAGAATATGTCTCAGTGCCCTACCGTAAAGACAAGAAGTTGTTATTTGGAAAACATCATATTATATTTTAAAAAGACATTTAGCAACATCTTTAATTTAGCGATGATTAAATTATGAAATGTCCATATGTTTTTATAAGTATACCAATTTTGTTAAAGGCTATTAAGCCGTATAAAATAAACAAATATATCAATTCAGCAGTAATAGGGTTTACTTCCATCAGTTATGAAGCCATAACTTTTATAGACATGGATAGGACGCCTTTAATGTTTATTACATAGAGAGAGTTCGCTGGCCATCATGGGCCTACCCAGGGGAACAAACTGTTGCAGCTGTCTCCTCAGATAATCCTGAGTAAACCCTTGCTGGCTACTCCACTTGTGTAAAAAACTGTGATGGTTTTGATGAGCGGATAATGAAATCTAAGATATCAAATATTCAAATACATTTATTTTGAAATACATATTATACATTATTTATGTACAATATAATATCAGTTTCTTTATAAATACACATTAAAACATAATTGAATCCCTCAAATAGACCATTAAAGGACGACGTCACAGAAAAATCATTGAGGGGCATCAGGCATCCCAACACAACAGACGATTACGGTGTAATATTAGGTGGAACGCCTAAAGAATACCTAATAATCAAAAAAACTGTCAGTGTCGATTTTGTTATTATTTTGTCGTCTGACTTTCTTTTTTTTCTCTTATGGTATAACATCCTACAAGGATGATTTGCGCAATCTGATTGTTTGCCCCCCAAGCAAAAGCAAATCCATAGACAAGACCACGTGACCTTTAATGGTCTATTTGAGCAGAGTTTGTGCTTTGAGGGATAATTTCATTCCTACTTACATCAACTCAACAAATTTTGGACCGCTAGAATAAACAAAAACATGTATACATATATTTTTAAAAACATGTAAGTATCTGGGTTATTGTTATAAACCCAAATATACATCTCTACTCTTTTTTTTTATCAAAACAAGCAAACAAACTGTTTTAATTTTTACTGTGTTTATTAAAAATGGTAACCGGGCATCGTCTTAAAGTCACTGTCAAACTCAGACGATGTCGAAGATAAAATTTAAAACAGTTTGTTTGTTATATGGATTTATATAAAATACATATATATTATCGCCCATCACTGAACCACAGGATCAATAAGTCCATCCTCAGGGAGCTTAACATTTCGACACGACTCTCAACGATTTGCAGACAGCGCGTTTTGCGATATTTCGGGCACATTACAAGAAGAGAGCATGAAAACCTAGAAAAAGTAATTATGACTGGGGTTGTAGAAGAGAGGAGGGGAAGGGGCAGAGCGCCAATAAGATGGAGCGACCAAATTAAGGAGGCCACACAGAGCTCACTAAACGGGGCCTTGCACATGGCGGAGGATCGCTCAAGATGGAGACAGACGGTCTCATGATGGTCACGATCCTCAGGATTGAGGGACCGACGGAGAGAGAGATTATCGCCCGTGTTTCCTCAAACATAAATTAAAATGGAGTTTTACAAAATAAACGTTGACTCAATCAATAATTATTGTACTCACTGCACACAGATCGAATCTTAGATAAACACGATACGAGTGTACCGTGAAAAATATGTTAAAAAACATTTATAATGGTCAAAAGATACCGTCAATTACAACGCTTATTATTAGAATCTTCATTCTGGGACTCCGTGTGTCGATTTAAATAGAAAAATATTTCAAATATTTGTATAAGAAAGCATTCATTCGAACTAAATATACTTGTAATTGTGGCGGTCCCAGCATTGGCGGGGCCCCAGAGACAGTATGTCGGATGATTGATTCGGCGCCGTTTAATGGAGCATCCATCTCAAGGGCGTAGGAAACTACATATGTTGAAAGAGAGATGTCTTCAATTTTCTTCTGAGCATTGATTAATTTTATCGAAGGTCCTCGGGGAGTCGATTCCAGATAACGCGGCCTGTGACATCAAAAGTCTTGTCATATCCGTTTACACTAGCGATGCATAGACTTATGGGGCCAATCGGGAAGACAATGAGCCAGAAGAAAATTAACACTCAAGTTTTAATTTCTAGAAATGACAAATGCTCAATCATTATAATCATTACAATGTAATGTTCTATGCTTTTATTATTTTGATGCATGACATTATATTGACCAAATAATTTTTTTTTTATATTTAGCTCCATATTACTTGTCCCCACACGTGAAATTGCTTCCAAATTTTCATTTGGAAGACGGTTAAGATTTTTTATTTTGTTTTTTTTTTTCACAGATATACGTCGACCCAAATAAGCTTGTGCATTTCAATGCATTTGTTCTTCTATTTTAAATATTCTTTTAATATTCACAATTTCTTAATTCGCTGACGGGCCGCAGACATATCGATCGGGTCGCGGTATGTGCATCGATGTTTTACTGCGAATGCCAAATCAATAGAGCAAAAAAGTTCTGTTTCTATGATAGGGCTTTTGGCGTCACAGGAACAGTCATCTGGAACCGATTCCCCGAGGACCTCCATAAAAACCAATTGATAATAACGTTCAGGGGCAAGTTGAAGACGTAGCTCTTCCAACAGAGTTTCCCGCGCCCTTGAGATGGATGCTCTATATCGTGATCGTCCAACATACATACATATCATATACATAACAGGAGCTCCAGAGAGCGCTAACACATTATTCCGTTAATTTTCATCTCAATAAACAAACTATGATGTAGATATATCTATTACTTGTAAATGACAGCATTTTAAATAATGATCTTGTTCCATACAATATGTACATAATATATTTGAATTTTAAAAAGGGCAACAATAGAACAATAATAATTTCATGAAATGAAATAAAATGTTTTCATTGTTAGGTATTATTTTTTTTATAATAATATTCTTCATAGTCACGAAACACTCAACTTTCCCCTTTTGTTAAGCAAAATATTTTATAGATCACTCCTTGTTGTAGTATGAAAGAGGAGTGACTTGCAAAATGGACCACAGCACTTAATTTAAATAATAAAAAATTGTTGAACTACAATATTAATACACTACTGTCTAGTAGGGATGGGACGATTGAATGATTTGACATTCTCAAATGAGAATATTATTGAGCCAGTTGGAAGAGATCGCGTCTCTGAGATAAACTCGCACCCTTTTTATTGATTGTATTTAATTTGAATGTATTTCTCTATAAAATTGCATGTATTGTGAATTGTGCTCAATGATGATGATGATGATGATTCTGGATGATTTTGTTTTGACACCATTTAACAGTCCCTAGACCGTCTCAAGGGCGCCGGTGAAGAAAGCAGTTTTCAATTTGCTTCTGAAGCTGGTGACAGTCTGATTGTGTCTCAATTATTAGGCGATTATTAGGCGATTCCACATAACCAGCCCAACAACACCAAAAGCCCTCTCACAGAAGTTAGACTTACCGGCTCTATTGGGCTCAGTAAGTTTATTCACAGCCAGTTCCGAAGAGCACAGAAGTTTTGTAATGGTCAAATCAATGTACATTAAAAATGAATAAAAACATAAATGAATAACTGATGGTAATGTCCTAGAATTTATAAATTGTACGATGTCCTTGAGATGCTTTGGCACATAAACGACACTTTAATATTGTCCAATAATAATAATACATTGAAAAACAGCTTTACAAAGGTTACAAATTAAATAAACAAATATCCAAAAGACCCAAGACAATTTGAAAAAGGTAATTTTTCATTTTGACCTGACCGGAAATCCAACCGGGACCTAGTGTGAAAGTCAAGAGCGTTACTTCCGCTTCACACCGCCAGAGGCCGTATCATAATATAATTATGATTATTTGTCACATCACTAGACTCTTTATGATTTTTTATCAATGTTTAATACATAAGAATAATATATCATTATTTACATATTAACGCAATTTTTTATGATAAATGTTTAAGCTCTGTATTCAAATGAATATTAAGTAACGGATAGGGTTCATCTCAAATTCGTTATGCTGAATTCCAAATAACTGTATGACAAGGCGAAACTGCACATTGTTAAGATTCATAATTTTTCTATCAATTTAGATTTATTTTTTGACGACAATTTTTTAAAATGATATCTAGTATTTACACATTTTTTTTTGTGAATATACATAATATTTGCTTCTCTCTGCTAGAGGGGCATCGGAGGAGTGAAATCAAAAGATTCTACACATGAAGGTTATGGTGGTTTGCTAGTTTTCGGCCGGCCAGCCTCTCAAGGTGTCCAATATGGACATGCCTCCGGTGTGGACAAGATATGTTTAGTGTAGAATTTGGATAAACAGAAGTCCCCAAACTTCTGCGCTATTCGGGTGGTCGGTGGGTCTCCTTCAATAATACCTACTATATAATTTTAAAAATGGACGTGGATGTTGATCCTATAGATATCTAGATATAAGGGCCCTTGAAGTGATATTATCACAATACGGCGCTATACATTCAAATATTTATTTATACACAAATGCAATTACACATAAACATAGATATCAATAATCTTCTTCTCCTGTAAGTGCCTCTATTTTATTCTTAAATCATCCTTCATATAAATAATGAATATATGGCCCCATTCAGAAAATCCTCCACCGAACCGCCTTATATCGCGACGTCCTTACTGGAAAGCTATTGCTGAAATCTCTGACTGCAGTACTGAAGATAGGTGGAGAGAACTTTGGACATTATCGTCAGTAAGAGACCAAAACCTAGTATCTGCAGGGTTACTCTTGATAAAATCTTAAAACGATCTTAATCTTAATCATATGACGCACGAAGTGACTATTAGACAAAGAAAGTGCATACCCATTTCGCGGTAACGGTTGCGCGGCATTTTTGACCATACTCGTAGTCCCTTCGCGCGTCGTATGATTAAGATCAAGACTAGATTAAGACTGTATTTAGATTGTGTCAAGAGTAGTCCTGCAGACCCAAAAGATGAACTGCCTGGATTTACACTTCCCAGGAAAATATGGTGTACAAATGTACAATAATTAGTCGTATAAGATGTGATGTAGGCTGTATTGCAGCTGACTGTCTTTTTAATTGAACCAATTTAACGTTTCTGATATAGGTGATTATTAACACGTTCAGATTTACTACACTATTCATAATTATACGTGTACCCGGCCAATAATTGAATCAGCCAGTTATATTAAGGGTTGTACCCTCTCTTGCCCGTGGATGTTTCAGAAATGGTAGTTCCTACGTCATCCACAGTCATCGTGCAAAATCTATTATTTATATGAGAGGCCTCAGAGATCGCCTGAAGGGCTCCCTCCGACAAAACCTCTCCACCGTTAGTTACAACCGTTAATGTCCCTAAAGGTTTTACAACATTAATTCTTGAAACTTAAATAGACAGAAATAGCCAGTTAATTGAATGGCCAGGCGGTTGTCAAAACGCTGACAGAGATCTAGCCGAATTGCTTCACGCATCCTAGCGCCACAGTGCCAAATAAACATACTAAATTTCAACAATCGTGCTATCTTCGATCAGACAAAATGTTGAACTATTCACTACGCGGTGTCAGTGTTTTGGTAGTAGAATTCTATAAGGAAATAAGAAAAAAACAGGGGGGCTAAAAAGGCCACTTTACGAGTATATGAATCATAATTGGACCATATTAGGAATTGTAAAACGATTTTACGGTAACATTTTTCACCAAATATGAATCATTTGATGAAATGAATTGCAGGTGAATCACGTACAATCGTGACCATTTTACGAAAATTAGAGAAATTGCTACGGATCTGCTGGCAATTTGGGAAATAAATCATCTGTAGATGAATTGCTCAATGTGGCCATTTTAGGCCCCCACATGGGTTGTTCAACGAAACATTCACTTACTTAACTAACTACATAGTCATTTAGTTTATTGGCTGATCTTACTACAGGACGACAATATTAGTAGGTATATATGGGCACTGGACAGGGACGGTATCATGTGTCGAGTTCACATGCCGTAACCGATGGAGCGGTAAGCAGAAACACATTACATATTGTTATTATTATTATTATATTTCATATCACAACAATCAGACACACACTTTGTAACTAACCACGTAACTACTCACTTTAATCAACATACCAAAATGTCTGTCAAAAACGACGAAAGACGCGGATAAATCGGCAGAGTCCGTAATAACTCTAACCGTCATAATTCAAAAAAAAAAATTCTCTCTCTTCAGTTGTTTCCCCGAGGGTATTAATCTTCAGATAGTCCCTCATAGACAACCATGCCCCGTCTTCTTCTATTTTGAGCTAGGTGCCATTGTAAATTGATTGAATAACAGCCTCCCTGATCTGATCGATCCAGCGCATTGTTTTCGAATACCAGAGTCCAACACTAAACATTTTTTTGATATGAATTTGGACTTTAAACAAACCCAAATACGCGCCAAACAACTACGCAGTAAGCAGCGTGCTCTTAATTGAAAGTCCGAGACTTTACCGATTACCTCATTAAAAATGCTTGAGATGCTTGCATCCGTGCTCCAGAAAAATTCACCTTCAACATCCCCATTTTCCTCCACCTATTAGCCATATTTTTGTTGTATATATGTGCGCATAAGGTTCGTGTTTTTAATTTGCTATATATTTTCGAATCGAAACGATTTTTAATATTTTGTTTTTGTTGTTGATTTATTTTATTATGTAATAATAATAATAATAATAATAGTAGCCATACTATAATTATTGTACAGTATCGGCACTTGAAAACAATGACACTAAACTCTACTGGGATCGACCATTTCAAAATGATCGAACTATTCAAGCCAATCGACCAGATATTGTGTTTGTTGATCGCAGATCCCGTAAAACATACATCATAGACATCACTATACCGCACCATGAAAATTTAAATAAAGCTGAGCAAGATAAGATAATAAAATATCTTGATCTTGCTCACGAATCAAAGATATGTGGAGAACACCTACCACAATCATCGTGCCTATAATGTTGTCTGTGAATAGTTTAATACCTAAGAGTCTGTCAAGCAATCTCAGAAAACTGGGAGTAGATGACAGGCTCAAATACAGCATGCAGAAGGCCGTACTTCTATCGTCCATCAGGATAGTAAGAAGGTTTTTGTCCCTGTAGCTCTGTAAGTGATCTCCCATGATTGTACTATTTCATAGAACATCATGGAAGAATCAACTCGAATAATGTTGGGGTTCTACATTTAGAATATAAATTTATTTAATATTTTATGGTATTTTGTTATTTAATGTTATATTTAAATTTTATTGTTAATCTTATATTGTGTTCAAAATGTCGAATCTAATATTGTTTTGTTAAATAAGTGAAATAATAATAATAATCTTTATTGCAAAATAAGAAGCATACATTTATTTATGTACTGTATAGCAAGCATGTATTTCATCTTTTACTTAAGTTGATGGTTTGCTTCTATTTTTGCTATATAGTTTCAAGACACTTTTTATGTTTGTACATATAATTATCTGTTTATGAGTACCTAACATCTTAATATATTATTGTTATTTTTCTTCTTAAGAATTTTCATATTTGATTTATTATTATAATTATTTTAACTTTCTTTTTAGCTAGGTATGCATATTCAAATACACAGGTGCAATAATGTAACATGGGTTGATGTGATTGTGTATTGTAATATATTATATTTGCATAATACCTGTAGATGTGCCAATGAAACAAAATAAAATAAACAAATTGTTGTAAGCACTTGATATCTGTTACCCGCCCCCCTTTAATTAAGTAAGCATTTTTTTTGTTTTTACTCATTGCATGACATACAGACTAGTATAAATTTTCTTGGATCATTTACATTTTTATAAAACTGATAAAGTGGCAATATACGTTTAGGTATATTAATATAGTGAATGAACATTGTAATATTGATACAGATTAGGTATATTAATTATTAATAAAATGATATTATTATTAATATGAATATAAGTAGAAATTAATCAATATTTAGTTACAATTACAGCCTGTTAGCACATACGGGATATCATATTACTCGGCAACTACACACAATGTACCTACACTGAGTGCGACGCTGTTTGATTGTTTCGACTGTCTAGTTCCATAGCTCAACAAGTAGAAATGTCTAATATTCTAGAAATCACCATTTTGTAATTTTGCTATATTTATATTATGCTTTAAAAACGCAACAGAAAGTGAAATATACTCTATAATAATAATCGCACTGTTAAAGACATACGTTGCCTTTCTTCCGTTCAATAGTCATAGATTCTAAATGATGTTTTATTTTTATTACACTACACAGTTAATTTTTCACACAGATTTACATATTTAAAATCTCGAGTATTTTCGTCAGTGTAGATATATTGACATTATCAAGAGAATTCTCTGACATTTTCAAGAGAGTTCTCTTGAAAATGTCAATATATATAAATACATTACTCAAGATTTTAAATAAATCTATGTGAAAAATTAACTGGGTTGTGTTATAAAAGTAAAATATCATCAGTTTAATTTTAAAATTAATTAAAATATCAATTTTCACTCTGTGAATGTACAAACTTTAGAATTATACGATTCTAATTATTTATTTGTGGAATTGAAATTATAGATTTATAATGAGTTACAATCCATTAGGATTGGTCTGCAACGAGTTTGGATTTTCTTCTCCATTCCTCCCTATTTTCAGCCAGTCTTTTCAGCTCTACGTATGAGCCATAGTTCATGTCCCTCTTCAGTTGGTCCATATACGCATCTCTTGGTCGGCCTCTGCCATTTGTCCCCTCGGTTCTACCCTCCGCAATGGCGATGAGCAGTCCTGAGTGCCAAATGTTGTGGCCAATCCAGTAAGCTCGTTGTTGGCTGATTCTCTTAAGAAGTTGCCTTTTTTCGCCTACCCTGGTTAACACTTCTTCGTTTTCAATGTGTTCCGAGCAATGGATTTTCAGAATGCGTCTGTAGCACCACATCTCAAAGGCCGCCAACCGTCCGCTTTCACTCTTGCTGATGGTCCATGTCTCACAACCATAAAGCAGTATGCTCCATACAAAAGCTTTAGTAAGATTCTTCCTTACGCTTAAATCAATTGAAATGAGGTGCATTTATTTTTTTCATAACTAATTATTTAATATATAAAGGAAACCGCATATTTTTTTTAAAGTTGCTTGTTTGTGGAATTAAAAGATTGGTGTTGATTGTGTGTATTTCAATTAAATTAAAATTTTCTTAATTTTCGACATGTTGAGTTATGGTATTGAAGAGTCGTTATACCTATTATTTAACAACGTTCATAGTTTTTATTATTATTTTTAATCCATTCATTCATATTAACACGGTATTTTCCTGGAGTAGCCAGCGGTTTGATAGCAAGTAATAGATGTGTGAATCATCCTCTCTGTGTCAACAAAAGTTTAGACATTTGAGATGGGTGACATACCTCACCGCTGCTTAATTTAAGATATTAACAAATAAAAATCTTATTAAAATGAATTTAAAAACACTGTATAATTTCCAAATTAAATTTATTCACCTCAAACGTTTTCGCCAAGGCTTCTACTTGGCATCATCAGGAGGATTTTAATTATAATGAATTTCCAAAGTGTTAACACAAAAACATTTGATTTATTAAAAATCTTATTCTTGATGTTTTTTACGAAAATCTGCCTGTTGCAAGACACTCAAACAAGTTGAGAGGTTCTACTCTATGCCGAGGACTCCGTAGCAAAAAATATTAAATCATTTTTATAATTATTTTCACGTTTAAAGTGACACTCGGCAATGAATTTATCTCCAACTCTTTTCCATATGTTTTCGAGTGTCCTGTAAAAGGCAGGTGTTCGGAGAAATAAAGACATTTTATATCTTGAATTTGGCAGCATTGAATATTTTTATTTTTTGTTGGCACGTAGAGGACAGAGGCCTGAGTCAATAACACATTCTCACGTTACGTTTTCGTTCCGTTAACGTTCGAGTATAGACGAAGTTGCAAGCAAGTGTCAATTTCGTTGCTAAGATACACAATAGTTACGGAAATTAACACTTTAGCTCAACATCGTCTGTATTTGAACACTAACGGAACGAAAACGTAACGTGAAAATGTGTAATTGACTCAGGCCTTTATGTAGCAAACCAGCCACTCTCCTCTTTATTTAGTTATGTGGCTGGTTCGTCAACTGTCCTCTTGAATGGACATAATGGTTAGCGTTGCTAATGCTGGTTCGCTGGCTACACCACTTGTGGGATGTGTCGTGATGGTAAAGTAGTAGTTGTATTGTAAAATGCTTAGAAAATATTAGTGTCACTAGAGAATCGTGTGAATGATATTTATTGTTTAAATGAGAAGTTAAATAGTTTGTCTCATTTGAGTGAACCAGAAGTTATATTCACAAGAAGTCTGAGAGAGCCAGCCAGCAAAGTCTGGGAGAGATCAACAGTGCGTAGAGAAACCACAATAGAGAATATTACTGGTAAGGTACATTTCGATGACTTGCAGCAACGTCAAGCAGCAACTGCAAGACAGCGCTTGAGTACGCCACGACGGCTGACGGCGAAACTATGCACTATATTGCTGTATGAGATCGGTGTCGAACGTAGCGAAAGGTGAGTATTGCACAATTTCATATCGTCTGCTGATTCGCTCGACAACGGATTGTAATTAATGCATTACATTGAGGAAGAGGTCTCCATAATTTACCCCTGGACGTTTCAAGAACATCAGTTCCCGTGTCATTCAGTCGGTTTACAGGTAACCTTATGGGTTTCCCTCTGCAATAAACACACCAGGAAGTTGTTACTCGCTAAAACTACCTTGGTGGAAATTCTCACACCAAGGAAAACACACACACAAAAGAGAATTTTACAGTCTTGTACATAAAAATTACATATCTATACGTATTACGCAGGGGGAGTCTTTCTGGCAAACCCTGAGCCCTTCCTTGAAAAAAAAATCTTTTGTTTCGTTGAGTCTGGATGATATAAGAGCTTTGCTCTTCAAACATCCAGGGGAAAGTGGTGGAAAAAACCCATAATCTTTACGTATTTTTTGTCCAATCTTTTCAGCAGCCGGGCCAAATTTCAGAATGAGATTTCCTAGCGGGCCGCACAACAATATACTCACCATAAAATTTTAGCCCCTCCCCTCCCCCCCAGCGCCAAATTTTCAAAGTGGTATAGGAATTTAAAATATTAAAACTCTTAGGTTTTCTTTAAAAATATTTTCTCGAAATACCTCTTTCAAAAAAGTAATGGGTACTTGTTTCGACTATTACTAAAAAAAGTGTGCAATAGGTATGCTTCGCGGGCCGCACGTAGACACCCAACGGGCCGCATGCGGCCCGCGGGCTGCAGTTGGTCGTCTTGATGTAATCGAGAACTATCTGTCGTCTGCCGCGAAAAGCGCAATCGTACTTTTTATTTTTGCTCCATCTATTAAGACCTATTGATAGTTTTTTAATAAAAATATAGGGCTTTTGCAGGATAATTTCAAAGCATAATTATTTTGGTGTCAACTTGTTCAAAAAGTGTATAATATTGTTATGCAGGTACCCAAATACGAACAATTCATACAGATCGATCTAGTTCCAAACTAAGATATAATAAATTTTAGTTTATGGATACCTACGAACTTGATGATAGAAACACATATAAAATTTAATAAACGCATAAAATTGTAACATTAGATCCGATGCAATTTAAAATAAGTCGTTTTTCATTTCGTCCTAGCCAGGAATCGAACCCGGGACCTTATGACTCACAGGCCAAATATTTTATCTGCATCACACTGGTAGCCACGGAAATCTATTTCATCTCCAGTATTCCGGGCTCTCTAGTAATCCCTGTGGTATACCAAATTCATTAGAAAAAATTAACAAATTTTTCTACTTTTTTAGTTATTTTTATGGACGAACACTTCACGCAGAACGTTGGCAAACAAAATAATGGATCTTTAAGCCTCCACGTCACACCCGGTAGTTAATATTCCGTCTTTCATTCTAACAGATGAAATTAATAGGCAGTAATTGTTCCTTGTTTACGAGTGTGTTTGAGTTTAGCAAGTCTGAGAAAAGGTGATTGGACGACCTCCCACAGAGTAATTTGTAATATGACACCGTATTGGTCACAACAGCAATATACCTGGGTACATCTTGCATCAATATTCTCATACAACTGTCAAACCACATCAATGTATGAGTCAATGAACACACGAGTGGCAACAATTTAACAGAAAGGGATTAAGGGCAACATTAACTATATAATAAAAATTATCTATGGTATATTATACTTATCGATAATCCAGTAGTCTCACTTTCCCACTCTTTTCTGTAAGTTTTCGAGTGTCATATAAAAGGCAGACATCCATAAAACGTGACTTTAAAATCTTCAATTCTGATGAAGGATATTAACAAAACATGCATACCTAGACAATTCACACAGATGGAGCTAGTCCCGAACTAACACTGAACCCTGTATTATGGGTACTAACGTGACGATACATATATACAATGCACTAAACACATATACATGTAACAACCAGACTCAGGACAATTTGAAAAAGGTCATACTTCAATCTGCCCTGGCCGGGAATCGAACCCTGAGATCTCGTGATCAAAGACAAGAGCGTTACCTCTACGCCACTCCGAACGGCTGTGGTTATGTTACTTTCCATATCTCGAATATTATTTTTGTTGGCATAGATGCAAGACATCTAAACTTCTCCGAGCAAGAATAATATTTCCACTCCTTCACAATGAGACCTTATATAAAGGGTCGTTCACATTTGTTCACATTTGTTCAGTGATCACTCTGGATGATCCTCCAAGATGAATAGGTGTGACCGGGCGTCTCATCAATAGTGATCACTAGCGATGACGGAGGAAAGAGATTACCACTCGTCATAATTTTGATGAAAGGTCCTTTCACTGAAACGACCATAAACAAGTTTTATCTTATTATTTGTTTTATTCTCTATGAAATTGTATTGAATGTCAGAATCATGTACAAAATTATTATGCAGTCGAGAGCTATATTAATTTATTTTATGTGTTATTTTTCATTTTAGAATTTGTTTAATTATTTTTATACGAAAATACGTCAAACTACATACAACATGAGTGAGAAAGTAGACATGGCAGTGAAAGCATAGGATGAACAAGTGTGAACAGATGTGTTCACTTTCGATGAATAGGTTTGACCCTGACACTCTGGATGATCATCCAAAGTGAAGCAATGTGAATGCTACTTTAGTCATGAGCATGCGTTTATCTAATTCTCCAATTTGGTACCTATTGTTGACCAATTTTTCAAGCGAGGACTTCATTTTTGGGTCTAAGATTTCGAAATTCAATGATTTTTTTTGATACGCAAAATTTTGACTGTCGCTGTCACAGTGCCAGGACCAAATAAATCAAATCTTTATTGACGTTTCAATTTTGAAACATTTTACTTCAATACGTCCCATGAATTTTCATCCATATGGATGATTTTTGGATGACTTCTGATGATATTCACCAATCATCCAGTTACCGCAATGTCATATTCAGTATTTATCATTATAATAACAATACCAGGATTAAGCCCGGCTTTAAACGAGGAAATGTTAAACGAATTTATTATTATTACCCCCTTCTGTTTCATTGAGTTTTTTAGAGATAAGTAAATTTTTATGTTCTATGTTAACTTCCTAATTATTATAATTTATTGATTGCTTCTTTTTTATTTTACTTTTTTTTTTTAAAAGATATATCTGGGTTTTGTTTGTTATAAACCCAAATACAACCTTATACACCTTTCACAGTAAGCTACTAAAAGCTTGTGTCGTGAAAGGGGAGTTTGCCAGTACCAAGAAAAAAATCGGTCATGCACCCGATCAAATTTTGCATCCAGTTTTATACTGGCGTTGGTTGTAAGACAATACGTTGCTAATGCTTGAAGGACATCGATGTTGGAACACAAAAATTACGAAAAAAAGTACAGCGCTGCAAGTCTAGAATGTCTACTTATGCATCTGGTCAAATATTGATTTACTTAATATATTTATTTGTAATATGTACCTACCAAATATTTTGCTTGGCTAATAAATAAATATAAATATTGTTTTTGGATTATCTATGTATTGTTATTTTTTATCGTGGTTACTCCTGTCTTGTTGAATTTACTTTTATGTCCTCTTTACGTATATCATATATTTGTTTACATGTAAAAAGCTGACACCGTATATTAAAATAATAAATTTACATAAAAAAAAATCTATCAAAGTTTGTAAGTAATTTGTATCAAATGTTTTTCGATTATTGGAAGTTACATCGTGACGGTGAGAATGGCAGAATAATTTATTAGTAAACGCATTCTATCGACACCAAAAGTGAACGCTTAAGCCAGCCTAAAGCCAATTCGTAAGCATTGGGATGTCTTTCTCACTTACATTTTGCACATTGTTACGTCGTATAAACATGGTTCTCCAATCGAGATATCTGTTTGATTTTGTCATCTGCTTGCTGTAGGTACACAAATCCATTTAAACAATAAAAAAAATAGTAAGTAAATATTCTAAACACAAATTTTATTATTGTAATCAATAAGTTATTAACAATCATTACGGTTTAATAAGCGGATTGTGGATAAAGCACAATTTAATTTTACACTCTTACTAAATTTAACCTAATTTTTGATATATCAAGTTTTTTTACAGTTTTGTTATATTAAGTGTAAAATCTATCTATCTATCTATTCTCTCACGCCGTATCCCAAGTGGGGTAGGCAGAGAGAACGGAATGCCAATTAGATCTGTCCTTACATACCTCTTTCGCTTCCTCCACAGTCATACAATATCTCATGCACGCACGTCAATTTCTCTAACTCAAAACACGGCCGTCCTTGAGAATTTGATCTACATGTTCAAGCCATGTAGTTCTCGGACGCCCGCGCTTCCTTACACCCCTCCATTCAGGCAAGTATATCCTCTTTGTCATTCTTTCCTCTTCCATTCGTTCCACATGACCAAACCATCTCAATTTATTTACACGCATTCTATCCACAACACTCCTCTTGCATCCACTAATTCTTCTAATATCCTCATTCCTCACTCTATCACGCAACGTTTTACCAACCATCCTCCTCAGCGATCTCATCACCACAGCATTTATTCCACTTTCGTCCTTCTTCAACCATGTCCACGTTACGCTTGCATACATAAGTGTCGGTACCAGGATGGTGTAAAATTATTTGTATTATTACCATGTTTCCTGAATGTTTTATTATTATGACAAGACGAGGGTGACTATTATGTTTAGTTTGGTCATTGCTTTCCCTATTTGTATTTTTTGTTTGTTTTGTGTCCATGTTTCCCGAATGTTTTATTATTATGACACGATAAGGGCGACCTATATGCTTACTACCTTACGCAATAAAATATAGTAAATAATATAAGCAGATTTTTTTTTTTTATTTTCATTTATTTAACTTCTTTACACGGCAAAGCCTTTTACATGTTGAACAATAAAACTAAAACAACAATTAAAACAATTTGACAGGCGAAGACATTAAAATACAGTTACAGTTTCATGCAAATAAATTAATGAAAAAAAAAATATAATCTGTAACAAACTTCACATGCAGGTACAAAGGATAAATTGAATTTAAAAGATCAAATTACTAGACTAACAAAAAAAATATACAACAAATGAGCGTGATTTACCAATAAAAACTAAAACATGTATACCTAGGACTAAAAATAAATTGTCAAAAGAAAATATTGTCAAGAAATAAAATTGTCAATATCGAAAAAAGTTAGGAACACAAAATCTTGAATTAAATTAAACTGAAATTATACTAAATAATTCGGAAAAAAAAATATGATCGATAAATTATGAAGAGACGAATAAAAAAAAACAAATTTCAATATCAATATTTGAATTGTTTAAAATTCAGGATATGTCAGGATATGTGAGTAAAAACAAATTCTGGAATGTTTCAAAGTCAAACAAAATTGTTTAAAATTCAGGATATATCAGGATATGTGAGTAAAAACAAATTCTGGAATGTTTCAAAGTCAAACAATTTAATGATCAACAGGTCAACACAATATATGCAATCAAACAATAATGATGTAAATAACATGAAAAGCAAACTTTAAGATACCTACTACAAAATAGGTAGGCCTCAGGTTATGATCAGACAGACCGGGCATATGCCCAGGGCGCTATATTTCAGGGAGCCCTAAATATTAGAAAACCAATGTAAGATGACTTACTGTCTTCTGGTAAATTTGTAAAATACTTCTTAACAAAGCCGCGGAGATTGTGAAATGTTTTAAATACCTAATGTGTAATGATCGAAAAAATAAAGACATTTCACATCTTGAATTCAACTGCGATGACGTTTGCCACCGATTTTGAATGTCATTTTTTGCTGGCACGGAGAGGGCAGTTAGCATATTTATTACATGATTAATTGATTAAATCTGCCTTGATATGGGCTCATGCTCAGTAAGGTTGATCTTATTATGAAAGTTGACAAAATACACACAAAAAAAATAAAAACAACATACATTGATTCGGCCAGGCCAACCCCCCAATTAAGTGTGTCTACAGCATACACATATTAATGTTAACAAAAGAATGATAGAAAAAAAAAATAAAAAAAAAAAACCAATCAAACAAAAGCAGATCACAATCACCGCAGGCCCAGTACAAACTGAACCTGCACCAAACAAGCACCGATCAAAAAAACAAAAAATGTCAATCTACAAAGATACCAAAGTTGGAGGCAACACTCCTTCTGAACACCGTCAGTGAATGACAAAAGACATCCGCACCATCCACGCAATGTGAGCATGAATTTCTGCTGATTGGACTATTTTGACTGACATTGTTACTATGTCTGTCCATTAAGAAAGTTTAATTAATGAATTAAAATAAATAGTATAAGATATGGCGATCCGTTCTCTCTGCCTACCCCGCTACACGACGTGAGGGTATAGTAAAGTGTAAAAAAATATAGTGTGAAAACAAGCGCCAGCAGACCCAGGACGTCTTTCACACTAGCCCTGCGCAACTAACATAATATCTCACATAAATGTACAATTCTGTAATATTGTACATCAGTGTAGCGAGGTAGGTACACTGTTGTACATAATATTAGTATCACGAGGCAATCATAACTTCACACTATGCAACGACGTCAAGAAAAATTGATCACACATAGTCAGGAATCGACAACCAGTGGTTTAATATAAACAAAATGCATTCTGAGTAATCTATAAATATTATTATTATCTTTGCGCATCATTACAGCCTTGGCACATTGTTGTAATTATCTCTTTTCCCGGATATTTCAGGAATCTAATGACTCCTATTTATCTGTACAGTTTATTTATACAGCCTTAGCACAATGTGATTTTCAGAGATATATAATTTATATAGTGTTGCATTCATATAAATGTACATTCAGAGCATTGAGAAAATGCGAGACATCTAAAGATTCATGGAGAGAGTTATGCTGGGTATTATCCTAAGAGACAAAAGTGCGAAACGAAATGATAAGACGTTGAACTAAAATAATTGATATTGCACAACTCTTAAATGGAGATGGATGGGATACATATAGAAGCACATATGACAAATGGCAAAAGCCTCTTACATCTTGGAGACCACGAGCAGAGCCAGGAGTATAGGAAGATCCTCAATGAGGTACAGAAGTGATATCACTCGACACCCTGGGGACAATTCACTCGTTCTTCCGATATGTTCATTCTTCATTCTTTCTCACAAACTAAAAAAACATGTATTTATACAAAAAAATAATTATAATGAGTAAAATAAAATAAAGTGCACAATATAGGTATAAAAAAATATTAGCAATAAATAAAATCTGTAATATTAGACAAAAGTAAAAGGAAATGACGTATTCTAAAATTAAAATAAAGGTACTCCATGTCGATGCGGGGTGGGGAAGGGGGTAAATGGGATTAAATGCTCTGATGGCGTTCGCGTCATTTTGATAGTGATCTGACGGTGATCATATTTTTGAAAAGTTGACCTAATACCAATGGTTGCCAATACATTTATTATTAATATTATAGTTTAATCTTTTATTAAATTCTTCACTTAATGATCAGCGGTGAGTCTTTGAATTTAAATTAAACATATTACTTCAACTTTTATACCTTTCTGAGGCGAAAAGTATGCCCTCTGGTGGTGAGCACCGGGAACTAAAGTGACAGATTCAATTTCATACAAATTCGTACGAAAGTATTTTAAAATTGTCTTATTTTGTCAAAATAAAGCAGAAAATTACATGTTTTGTGCATAATCGTAATCATTATAGTAATGAGCATGATTGCCAAGAATTGGTCTCCCACTCTTTTCCGTAAGTTTTCGAGTGTCCTGCATACGCTGGTGTTCAGATAAATAAGATATTTTACATCTTGAATTCAGTGATGAGGATTGCCACCTACCCCGAATGTCTTTATTTTTGTTGCCACGGAGAAGACAGTTTCACGTTTATTACCTACATGCAGTTGGTCCGCTGGCTACCTCACTTTATAAGGATATATCGTGATGGTATAGTAGTAGTCCCTGGTACAGAATATAGTTCCTGCACTTTTTTTTGTAACTCTTCCAGGGTCCAGCAGGGCTACTCTTGACAAAACTAAACACGATCTTAATCTAGTCTTGATCTTGATCATACGACGCACGAAGTGATTATCGGCCTAAAATACACGCAAAACGATCGCGCGGTAGTGCGGTGTTTTTGACCATAGTCCTTTCGTGCGTCGTATGATCAAGATCAAGACTAGATTAAGATCGAGTTTAGTTTTGTCAAGAGTAACCCTGCAGTACCTGAAAAGACAACTGTTCGTAACCCCTCTCGTATGAGACAATTAGCATTTATCATTCAGCGATGAGATGCGGCACATTCTGAATGTCTTATTTTTTCATTAGAGTTGTTGTTGAAATAGCTTTATTTCTCGGATATTTCAGGAGTCCAAGGACTCCTATTTATCCGTTTAGGTGACAGTTTATTAACATTTGAACTCTCTCTAGTCTAATACCACTATGCCAGTGTTGGCATCTCCGATCCTACCACGTCAGTGGGCGGGGGACCCGGCCGACGTAGCAGATCCCATCTTGAGACCCACACATCCGCGAAGAAGATAACCTGCATGTTTGTTACTTGCAGATATTCCGCCGTACTTGTAGCATATGCCGTGATGGTTGATCACTTATTAGCAGATATTCGTAAAATAAACTAAATAGCAGGTATCTTATATTTTTGTAGTCATACGCAGAGAATGTCTTACATGTTTATAACTTGTAGATATTTTGTCTGCTACTCGACTTATGGGAGATACCGTGATGGTATATGCCACAAGTGGGGTAGCCAGCGGAATGTCTGCAAGTTATAACTAGATTTTTATAGTCGCTCACAACTTAAACTTCTCCGCAGCCATCGGATTGCTTTGTCCTGTCCGTAAGTCCTGAAGTGCTTTTTGGAATGCATATGTGGGACACTCGTTTATCAGATGATCGATAGTTTGTGTCTTTCCACATGTACACACCTGTGAATCAATCCATCCCCATTTGTGTTAAGTTAGAAGCAGTACAGCCTACATCACATCTTGCCTGTACAATTTATTATTGTACACCATATTTTTATAGGAAGCAGTTCTTCTGTTGGATCTGGTACTAGGTTTTGGTTTATTACTGACGACTACGTCCAAAGTTCTATGATCAAAATATGATTCTACTTCATTCAATTGTGGAATTTTATTATTTGTGTACTAATATAATAAATACTAAGTGTTGTATTTCGTTATCACCGTTTTATATCCGATAATGTGTGTGTGAGAGAGTGTATCTGTGGGTGTGTGTTAGATTATTTGATAATTAAACTGTATAGCCGCCTCCGTATGTGATTGATTGATGTATGTGTCGGAGGTCAAGATGAGAAATTATTGTTCAGGAGGTGGCTGGTATAAGGGCTTATCTAACAATCCTAGTAGATATTTAATAAGTTATTATTATTATCACATTTTTTCTTATGATAACAGATTTGTTGATTTTGATGTGTGAATGGTGATGTGCAAGAATAATAAAATAAATAAATAAATAAATAAATAAAAATGTCACACTGTACTGAGAATGTAACAGCTTTTTACCAAGGCGATCTCAACAGGAAAAAACAAAACAAAGCAAAATCCACAAAATAAAAACAAAACAGAAAAAATCACAGAAGAGATCATCAACAACAAACAACAGAATCAAAGGAGAGTCTCTATCCTGGCGATAAAGTTATTGTATGAATTATGTTGAAAGTATCAATATGAATATTCAAATCATAAAATAATTTTATAGCCTTGCAGACAGGAGAACTCGGGAATAATCACATTCGCTGATTGCTGTGTCTGGACTTACCGAATAAAATGCGCGAATGAATTTTATTTTCGTTTATTCTTGTAAATGTTTATTTATTTTGTTCTTTTCGCACATCATCCGTTGCATAACAAAATCAAAAAATCAATTTACATAAAAAATGTGATGATATGCAGTGGCGAGATTATCTCTATATTAGTGATTTCTTCCATCTACCCACGTTATATTAAAACAGAACATACATACCTAACAAAGAGAAAATAAGCAGCTTGCATGTTTAACAAAATACAATTCAATTAGAGAATTAAAATTATGACAGTTAGGTTACCATCAACCGAGCATAGCAAGGGGAAATGGAAAGGGAGGAAACTCGTCGAAATGTAGAAAAATAGATAGTTGCATTAAACAATTTAGATAATTAATCCTGCACATCATCTCGTTATTTTCAACATCGCAAAATTTATTGTTGTAATTTCTTTTTATAGTGTAGTTTAGGATATTACACCCTTGACACACACATCTCTATCACCCAAAGATCACCAGGGGCCCTTTATTACCATCTCATTCGGATTCTACAAAAGGAAAACATAATGTTTTGATACAACATTTCTATTATAAGATGGTAGGGCTTTTAATGATGTCGAATCATTGGGCCTTCTCACCTCTATTACGACTACCATTTCTATACTAATTTTAATAGTTTATAATATCTACCAGTATTGGCTATTACGATCTATGCTTAAATAGTTTATTATAATATCTACAATAATTATATTATGTTAACCCGTGTTAACGCAAAACGGAATAAATATTATTCCATCTCTTATGTCTGATTAACTGTGTCGGTGTTCAGGTAGTACAATTCTATGATTTTAAAAACAAATGTTTAACAATCAATGTCCTTCAAAGGCGGCGTACAGACAGCTGGATGCGAACGTCAATCATCAAGTGAAAAGCTTAAATCTTTTATTTCTTCGGAGAATGCTCCGAATTGTCGCCGAAATGTTTAAGATTTTTGCTTTAGCAAAAACGATTAAACATTCAATTTTCAACAAATTTGGTACACAAATTCTCAAAACTTGTTGACCCTACGAACATTTTGATTTGATAAAATATGAAAACAAATATTAATTACCAATATCAAACTTTAACTTTAAAAAAAAACTTGATATCATCTTCATAGTATTCGTTTATAAAAAAGCATATTTCTAAAAATCGAATTCGGGAGTGTGTTTGGTACATAAATGCACGTGAATCCTACAAATATTTCTTTTTTTTTAATATTACGAATACTTAGATAATTATTACAATTATAAAACAAATAAATTATATTTTTTTTCATGGATATTGACCGATTTAAAATTTTTTTTTTTTTGTTAAAATTTCTCTTAATATTTTGGAACCAAAAATCACTACATGAACTCGATTTTTTGTGTACTAAAAAAAGTTTGCTGAAATCTATAGTATTTATATGCTTGATAGGATAAATAAAAAATACACATATTTTAAAAATTATTTGTATCTTGATATAACAAAGAGTAGCTTAGTAAATCTCGTCAGTCTGCGATTTATTTATTTTTTAGTAAAAAACTAATATTGGTAATAATTTTTATTTTATCATGTTTATTACATGCAGCTGATCTACTGGCTACCCCACTTGTGGTATATAATAATAATAAAAATCTTTATTGCACAAAAATAGTATACCAGCAATAGATTTTTTTAATTTGTTTATTTATTTCTCAATAAATTACAATTTTACATTCATGCATAATTGATGCTGCCCAACTAGGTAGGTCCTGTACTAGGGCAAACATCTCACAAACATATCAATCATATACAAAAATATACACAATCACATTCATAACAAGCAAATACCGCACTGACATGAAATAATATGACAACATTATTCTGTGCAATGGGCGAGTTTATCGCAGAAGCGCGATATCTTCCAACTAACCCATATACCGTGATGTTCTAGAATTAGTAGCAGTAGGTATACCTACTAATAGAGCAAATTATTTTGTAAGTAAGGTTTAAATTTTATTCAAGGATAATTATTTTTAAGCCATATCTATTATATATATTCTTTGTGTGTACATGTGTGTATACGTTTTAAGTTATTTACTGGTATTCTATGTGATGTTATAGCTATTCATATTGTAACAGTGTACAGTGGCAGAGCCCGCCTCTTCGACGCACAGATCAATCAACAACACTGATGAACGACAGTGGTGTAACAATCATACATAGGTCCATGAAATCTAAGTGATCTGGAATATAATCTAAACTTTTACCCGTTTTGGATAACTATTGCGAGACATTTTTGTGAAATAAAGAATTTAAACAATAAACTTATATCATATTTTTTAAACAATATGCTATCACAGATAATAATGTATAAACTTAAATATTATAAGGGTTATTATTTGGGTAAGTTGGAACATATCGCGTCCTTGCGATAAAGTCGCCTATTGTGCACATTACTTGTAGATACCATGTTGTAATCTACTTATTTTTGTTTAAATATTTTGTAGAATAAAGTTTATTATTATTATTATAAGGTGTACAAGCCAGTGAGTTTGTTAAAATATTTTGCAACATATTATCAACACCATGTTTCAACTCAACTTTTATTGTCTTTCGACTTTTAAAAATCTAAATCGATTTTGGCAAACTTACGCCATTAACGAAATGAGTCACACACCTGCCAAAGACAGCTTTTCAGAATAGTTAAAGTTGAGAAAAGACCCGACCTTTCATACTCTTATTTACACAAGAGATATAAATAAGTTCGATTTGAGAGGTTAATTAAGTTTGTGACATCCGATTTTTTATTTTTACCGATACGACGACCTAGATGTTTTTATATGCAGATAGTCTCTTCTATAGGAGACGCCGTGCTGATGTAAATAAAATTCGCGATAGAAATATTAACTTTTTTAATTCTAAAATACCCGGGCTCCTTATGCGATGTTCACTCTTAATTAAACAATTAATCAAGCGTCCTGTTCCGCCACTGGTTTAAGTGTCAGACAATGATATTAAAGTCCCGTATAAAACATAATTTCTTATATTATAATATTTTAAATTATTATATTATTTAATGTTGTATCATTAATGTTTAGGTACAATGAGCGTTTTATCTGTGCCGCCAATGCTATTGAGATTGAAAATATTTCACTTTAATAATTTTTGGTTCCGTGGAGATCTAGGCAAAGCACAGGTCTCCCGCTCTTTTTAATAAATTTTCGAGTGTTAGTAATAGATAGGTAGGTTTTTAATGAAGAATCCTTAGCTGTGGTGAGGTATTTTAAACTGTTTACGTTCTAAAGTTTAAGTTAAGGTTTAGTCGCAAAACAAAGAATCTAACAATTAATTTTAATAAGTTATAATAAAAATATGTAGTTTTCAGTTTATTGGTTGTAAAAGAAAATATCATTCGACTTGAGGTGAACTTCAAAATGTGCTGTTCACACGAGCCGACATAAAGAACTGACAATTTCGCTTGCATAAAAAACAATATCTGCCGCACGTCCATTGATCGTCAAACATGTTCACACATTCCACCGACATAGATTCAATCTATAAACTTGAGAATGACCAAGAAAACTATCATTGGTGAAGGTTATATAAAAAAAAGATAAAATCTGTCAGATCCGCTTTGATTTTGACGTTGTTTTCAAAATGGCGGACGTCGAGGTGGAGATCGCGGAGTGTTTATCATTTTAGTTGAAAATGTTATAGTAATGGATATAAGGTGACTTTTAATTAAGGAAACAAACGTCATAAACCAACAACAAAGATAACAACTGTCAGGAAACGGTTATAAAGTTTTAACATAGATACAGATTCAGCGCACGTCTTCACATGCAGAAACAAAAGTTGAAAGGTGGTCAACTTGAGACGATACCTATCGTTTTTATTTATTTATCACTTGTACATGGCGTGAGCCTTTTACAAAATAAACATTTAAAAAAGTAAAAAAAAAAATTTAGACAAAAATAATAAAATGTGAATTGGTACAAATTTATAAAATAAACATAAAGATGTAACAAAAATAGTAGTAATTTGAATAAAACAACAATAGTAATAGAATAAAACAATAATATTAAATTTGTCGTGTTAGTACCCAAAATACAGGATTCATATCTTAGTTTGGGACTAGCTCGGTCTATGTGAATTGTCTATACGTGTTATGCGTTATGTTATATAGAGATTGGATAAAATTGAGTTTGGTTGTTTTTTTATCGTTTCAGATTTATCGACAATCTGTTCACACGGTTCAAATGGCTGACGATATTTTGGTGTCCTGGCGATATTTGCCTCGCGTGAACACCACATAATCGTCAATACCCAGCTTTGGTTAATATGTAGCTGACACAAAAAAATATATTAATATACAAATAAACGAACACAAATATCTATTTATTAGATTAGAATTCTAATTAATCAAAACATACCTTAGATTATGGTATTTAGACGGTCATTTGGAGGAAATTTTACGACAAAAAATATAAATGATGTGTTTATAATTAATGCTAAGGTTAGAACGGGTTGACATCATTAAGGTTTAGGGAGTTTTTAATATACTGCCACTACTGCTACAGAAGGGTATTCTAAAAATAATAATAATAATGAAGTTAGTGACTTCTGTACTCATCCAGACAAAAAAATATTGAAAGAATAAATGTTAAGAATATTTTTAAATTTTTTTTATTGTGTAACCGGATTTGGGTGCAGATGACAAAACCAATCAGAAACCTCGATTGGAGAACCATGTCTTCACAATGCAACTATGCAACATTGTGTAAAATCTAATCGGAACAAGTGAGAAAGGTGTCCCAACGCTTACGAATTGGCTCTAGGCTGGCTTAAGTGATCACTTTCAGTGTCCATGGACAACGTTCACCAATTCCACCATTCTCACTGTCACGATTTAAGGTCCACCAACCGAGAGAGAGGCTTTATGCAAACCTTAGAAACAACCATCTTTTGGGATCTTATTTTTCAGATCTCAAATGGATCGCGATCTCCCGTCTAAAGGGCGTCGGAACAATTAAGTTCAATACTTTATCGGCTGTTAGTTCGATACGCGTTGGGACACCTTTCTCACTTCTTCCGATTAGATTTTACACAATGTTGCATTGTGTAGACATGGTTCTCCAATCGAGGTTTCTGATTGAAAGAATACATAGTAGGTATCAATAATTATAAAAAATGCATGAGAAATAGTAATACCTATGGCATAGACATACAAGACTTGCATCGCGGTAATTTTTTTTTGAATTTTTGTGTTCCAACATCGATGGCCTTCAAGCATTAGCAATGTTTTGTCTTACAACCAACGTCAGTTTAAAACTGGATGCAAAATTTGATTGGCTGCATGACCGATTTTTTCTTTGAATTACCGATCTGTTATATCTTAGACCTATCAATAATTGAAACATAGCAATATCTATCTTTTTTAGACAATCCACACATATCGAGCTAGTCCCAAACTAAGATATGAATCTCGTATTATTTATTTATTCATTCGTTACTGTGCATTGATTACAGTACAAACAAGTTTATATAAAGAAATTGTCTAAAAGAAGGGGTGTGGGGAAGCACGGGCGTCCGAGAACCACGTGGCTTGATCGCGTGGATCAAAACCTGGACGGCCGAGTATTAAGTAAGAGTAACCGATGTCCGAGCACAAGAAATTCTATGAATGTAAAAAATGCGAAAGATGTATGTAAGGATAGATTTATATGACGTTCCGTTCTCTCTGCCTATCCCACTTAGGACACGGTGTGAGGGTATATGATAGTATAGTATATTATTAAGAAAGACGTCGTTCGTCTTAAAAGGAAATTGTCAATCGTCTTATAAAAAGATTGACAATGTACCTACTTGTTAGATGAAAAACATCTCTCTAAATCAGTGGTTCTTAACCTTTTTAGGTGTCCGCACCCCCGTGTATCTTCAAGTTGATTTGGCACCCCCAAATATCTGGGAGAAAAATATGGAAGGAATATTATAAAAATAATTAATATAACTTAATTTTCCCATTTATTTGTTTATTTAACCGAGAGCTCTGTCTCGCACCCCTATGAGCAGCTCCCCGCTCCCCCTGGGGGTGCGGGCACCCCTGGTTAAGAACCACTGCTCTAAATAATAAACGATTGGTATAGTAGAATAATTCTTCCTTTTTTTCCTATTCTTTTGATTGCAAGGGTTCCGTCGGCCCGGGCGTCCCTCTTTCACAATACACCGTTCCTATGACAGCGACATCAGAGCGCAGGGACTGTCGTGGAAAGAGGTGACGCAATTGGCGCAGAGACGCTCCGAATGGAGGAGGCTGGTTTCTGCTCTGTGCTCCCGAGAGGAGCGTTGAGGGCAATGAGAGAGAGAGATAGTTGAAAAAAAGATTTTTGATTTCACCAAAATAAAGTGACGAATAATAACTTGAACAGCCAGAAAGACACTGGAGAATCTATTATTTGTCGGAGACTCCAAGGAATACCTACTACAAAATATTAATGACATTTTAAAATAATGACATTTTGGTAGCCTCCCAATAAAGGTGGCGGTGAAATGAAGTAGTAGTAAAACAGAAAAAATCTCTGGTTACTCACAATAATAATTAATCTTCCGAATCGGATCATTATAAAATTTTACATAATCCGTAAGTAAGAGCGAAACTAAACTATGTAACGAAATGTCATTTAATCAGTATTCAAAGTTTTTTTTAAAATTACATTTTGGTTGTTAAATGTTTACCAACACTCATTTATTTAGATAGGTATGCCTAGTGTTGTGGAATTCTCCAGAAATAATTTTTCGAGAAATTTCTCGGTAAATTTCTCGTACTTAGTAGAGAATTTTCAGAGTATTTTTTTTATTTTTATTTAGCAGTATAATAATAATAAATACTTTATTCAATCAATCAATAACAATGTACAAATGTTGAGACAATTTATCACCAATATGGCTACAATTAATTATGGAAACAAAAATATGTTAGGTACCTACACTACCTACATAGAAAAAAGTGCTAATAACTGATGAAAAATCTTGATGTTTGACACCCCACATGCCCATATTTAAGTTAAAAAAAAATTGCAGGTACGTACATCGAAAAAAGTGTTAATAATCTCTGATTTGGGCCTTAATCAGCCCCACAAATTTTTGGATTAATCAGGTTGGCTGCGAAGTGTACTGGGTGAAAGGTCATAATACCACTAAGAAAAATTATGGAGAGAAATTTCTCTTCCATCAGAGGAGAAATTTCTCGTTCTCGAGAAATTTCTATGTAGAATTTTCTCTTCTCACATCACTAGGTTTGCCCTCTTTGTTATCCTTTCCACATCCATTCGTTACAATTGTCCAAATCATCATAATTTATTTACACGCATTCTATCCACAACACTCCTTTTGCATCAGTTCATTCTTCTAATATCCTCATTCTTCAATCTATCACGCAATGTTTTACCAACTATTCTTCTCAGCCACTGCATCTCCACTGCATTTAAGTATTCCACTTTCATCCTTCTTCAACCACGTCCATGTTTCGCTCTCATACATAAGTGATGGTACCAGAATGGTATTGTGCACCAGCATTTTAGACATGTTCAACATATTGCCTTTGCTGACAATGGGTTGAAGTGCATCATTCACTCTAGCACTGGCCACTTTCCTTCTTTCAATGTCCCAATAGCATCTTCCATAATAATAATAAACTATATTTTTTAGACATAAATAATAAGATTACAACGTGGTATATATCAGTGATTTCCAAAGTGGTCCAGGTGGAACCCCAGGGGTTTTGTGAGAAAATAAAACCGAGGAGTTTTTAAAATATTTCAAATTCCTATACCATCTAGAAAAGTTGGCAACGTCTATGAGAAGAAAAATAACTTTGGGAACCTCTGGTATGTACAAATAATTTTGCGCAAGGGCGAGTTTATCGCAGAGACGCGATATCTTCCAACTAACCCAAATATCTTCTAACTTCCATCCCTCGCACTTTGGCCAAATATCAACATAGGTACATAGTATAATTTCGCTTCGACACAACAAAAGTAACATTGTTTATAACAACAACAATAATAACAACAGATGCCGATTTGTATCATCCTAATGTTCCGAAATGGATTGATTCGGGTGATTAATGACTTTATCCAAAAGGCGGCATGACTGTTGTAGGACATCCTCTTTAATTCTCTCTTAATTATATTAAAAGATGCCCATTATATTAATAATTATAGAAAAAAATCATATTATATTAAAAAAATAATCATAATATGAAATGTCCGTCTTATGCATCATTACTTATAAAACTATAGCGATCTCTTTCCAATAATTTGTAAACGCAGTCGTACTTTGCTGTGCAACGATTCGATTAACGCTATTTTTTATTTTATTTTATTTATTAACAGTCATTTAACACAATATATTATTACAAAATAGTACATTACATCAATATTTGACCAATGAAGTTTACGGATATTTTTTTATTACCTATATTTTATTATTTTATTTATTCTATATGGATCATACAGTTATAAAAGTAAATATAAAAAATTAAGTAATTAGGTATAACAATGAGCAAACCAATTAAGATCCCTTTCTTACTAACTAATAAACATAAATTTGAGGTACCTACTTTATTAAACAAAAAGATGAAAAGATATTACCTATAAGTTTATGGCTTTTTTAGTCACGTCTTGAAAGCCGACTCGCGAATAATAAAGTCACTGTGGAAATAGATATTGAGTGTTTTGTTTTTATTAATTTACCATGAACTGCCACAAGAACAGTCGGTCAATAATATTAAGTATTATAAACGACATGTGACATGTCACCCATAGAGGACAGCTTGCATATTTATTACAGGCAGTACTCTGCTGGCTAATGTACTTGTACGTTAAGCCGTGATGATAATATAAAATTCTTCACTTAACGTATTTTTGTATAAGGCATAATTTCATAATAAAAATCAATTGTGAAAGAGAGGGATGTGTGTGTTGTAGTGTAGCACATATCGGCATCTCTGTCTATTTTATCACCTTGCGCTGTGTATCAGTGTTGCCAGTAGAGAGAATAATCAATCATAATATAAGATAATAATGATAACCTGCGTTGTGATGTGAATGGCGGTGTCAGATGGAACTACTCACTTTATAATATCGTATTTTGATATTATTTTCTTTATTTTTTATAATAAATATAATGAACCAACATGTAATATATAAAAAAATAAAGATATTATACTTATATCTTTTTGTCCCGAGAAGTAATGGGTGTCCCAATCTTTTATATGAGCTTATGAGTGTTTTATTGTTAAAGATACGAAATTTTTCAAGAGCGTAATTTTTGCCCCACACCAGCCAAGATAGAATGTATCGTCATTATTGTTCTCTAATTGAAAATGACACAAGTTGATTTTGTTAGTTTCTTCTATTAATTGTGTCGGTGCACACGTAGTAGAATTCCATAATTATGTAATTTGAAACAAGTGTTTCTTTCAACTATAGATTATTGATTCCGAGAGAGACGTCTTTCGATTTATCAGGTCATTATCAATCCGAAAGACGTCTCTCTCGGAATCAATAATCTATAGTAGAAAGAAACACTTGTTTCAAATTACATACTTAATTAGTTTCTTCTGTTGCTTCTGTGGTAGGTAAATTGTCTGAAATGTCATATTCTTTCTATATTGATAAGTTTGGTCGAATTTGTTGAATATTAGTAACAACCCTATACCCTATTTGAGGTTAAAATAGATATTATAAAGATTGTGTAATTGTGTTTGTTGTATGTATGTATATATATATTTAATGTGTTCATTATTGTTTCAATAAATATTTGGATTTGACAGCTTACATGTTTATCGCATGCGGCTGGTCTGCTGGCTACCTCACTTGTGGGATATGTCGTGATGGGATAGTAGTAGTAGTAGTAGAAAAAATGACGAAGGCTATAAACTCTGTTTCTCCCCTTTTTTAATAGCAAACATATATACCTACCTACCTATAATATTATTATGAAAAAAAAAACATTTCAACCAGTATTCATCTTAATATCGCTGTGTCATTGAACGACTGCTGTAAATTTTATTCCATTAAAATAACGTGCTCTGTAAGCCACCAAACAGACTACTGCTAAAATCATTGGAGACTGCTGTAGGTGTAGAGGACACAAGCAACAGAAGAAACTGACAAAATCAAATTATGTATTGAATAACTAAGTTTGAAGACTCACTTCATCTTCATGACATAAGCATATTTCTTATAGACCATTAAAGGATAACGTCACAGAAAAATCATTGAGGGGCATCAGGCATCCCAACACAACAGACGATTACGGTGTAATATTAGGTGGAACGCCTAAAGAATACCTAATAATCAAAAAACTCTCAGTGTCGATTTTGTTATTATTTTGTCGTCTGACTTTCTTTTTTTTCTCTTATGGCATAACATCCTACAAGGATTATTTGCGCAATCTGACTGTTTGCCCCCCAAGCAAAAGCAAATCCACAGACAAGACCACGTGACCTTTAATGGTCTATTGCGAGGATGTCTGAGATGTATTTCGCCGTTGCATATTTAAAAAGGGGTATGTAAATTTATAAATGTTTTGAAATTTCTAGAATAAACTGCCTATAATGACATTATATAGATTTTATAAAGCGATTCTTAGTATAAAATATTAAAATTTAATATCAATGCCAATAAAAAGTCCACATGCCAATAAAAAGAATAGAATCACATGCCATTAAAAAGTCCATTTAATGCCCTAATGAACAGTTTTGAAGAGTATGCCTAAATAACCATGATCGCACATACCTCATTTTGAATATGCAACGACGATTTGGGCTGATTCCGAATCCAAATCTTTAAAAAAAATATGTTTAAAAAAATGAAAATATAACAGATGACATTTTTTTTATAAATCCGTTTTAAATTTCTTTTATATTGAAATAATTATATCCTTACTTTTCCGTAGATTGTAAAAATAATCAAATTTAATTATGTGATATTTTAGCTATTGTGCATTGAACTAGCGTTGAAAATCAAATGGTGGATAGTCAAATTCGGCAAATTTCCGTTTCGAGATATTTTATTTGTTCCGATTTCCGGTCTGCGACAAAGTTACGGCAATAAAAATGTTAGCAGACAATTTTCATTCATTCTGCTATTTGAAATACGAACACTGCTACCCCAAACCATAAAAAATCTCACATCTCGATTGGATGTTTGTACAATGTTTTATTGTGCAAAACTTAAACGGAAAAAATGAGAAACTCGATCTAACGCTTTCGAATTGGCCCTAGGCTGGTTTAAGTGATCACATTCAGTGTCTATGACAACGTTCACCAATTGTGGAATTCTCACTGCCGCGATATAAATTCCAGCAATCGAGAAACATTTCACCAATCGATGAGGTTTGCTATACATATTGGTAGGGAGAGGACATAGTTTGCATGTTTATTACTACCTTACGTGTGGGATTTGCTGTGATGGTATAGATTTATATAGAGAAACATTTCGTGAAAAAGATAGAGTGCGCAGACACGTGGTCGTCCGATGATTGAATAGCAAGATCAGTATAATGGGGTGTTCACATTTGGCGAATATCGCCAGGCGAATTTCAAAATATAACTTCAGGCGAAAACACAAAATTCGCCGTACGCCCATTGATCGTCACACCGATTTCCACCGACAGTCCACCGATTTAGAAACGATCTGTCAGATGCGCTTTGATTTTGATACTGTTTTCAAAATGGCGGACGTCGAGATGGAGATCGCGAAGTGTTTATTTTTAGTCGAAAATGTTATAGTAGAGGTTATAATAAGGCGCCTTTTAATTAAGGAAACAAACGCCACAAACCAACAAAAAAGATAACAGCTGTCACGAAGCGGGAAACATTATAAAATTTATAGGTTATAAAGCTTTCACCATAGATACGAACGCCGCGCATATCTGCGCATGCGCAAATCGTTCAATCGGCCGAGAAAGTTGGAAGGTGGTCAACTCGAGACGATATCGTTTCTACTAGTTTTTATCGTTTCAGACTAGCTGTCATTTTGTTCACACGGTTCAAATGGCTGGAGATATTTTGGTGCCCTGGCGATATTCGCCAAAGTGAGAACACCACATAAGAGTAGTCGTGCATAATATGCGGAAGCATATTATGAGGAAGCAAATAAACATTCTTCTTCTACGTCCCTTTCTTTAATCCTGAGGATCGTGACTTATCACCCTTCTGCTTTCACTACATAATTGATTACCTACTCGTAGTTCTCTTGTCTTTATTGCTTCCACCATTGTTGAGTTAGTGCCAGAGTTAATATGGTTATGAAAACTATTCCCACACTGAGAAAAATACTCACAACGAATCATTGGTACGTACTATCAGATTAGGACCAGAGACAGTACAAACGATTCATTAGTACGAATCCATAATATTAACTCTTCGCAAACTAATTATTGGTAAATTTTCCAACAATTTGTTAGCGAAAAGTTAATATTATAGATTCGTACTAATGAATCGTTTGTACCTACTATCTCTGGTCCTAATCTGATTGTACGTACCAATGATTCTTTGTGAAATTTCGTTAGTATTTTTCTCAGTGTATATCATCGCAATATCTCCGTCAAGTGGGGTAGCCAGTGGATCAACTGTAAGCAATAAAAATGCAAATTATCCACGCCAAAAATAAATAAGTCTTTCAGGATGGCTGGCATGCCTCATCACTACCGAATTGTAAATATTATTTGCCTTATCCATTTGACTAATATATTTACTTAAGTAGCATTCACATTGCTTCACTTTGGATGATCATCCAGAGTGTCAGGGTCAAACCTGTTCATCGAAAGTGAACACGTCTGTTCACACTTGTTCATCCTATGCTTTCACTGCCATGTCAACACTCTCAGTCATGTTGTGTGTAGTTTGACGTATTTTCGTATAAAAATAATTAAACAAATTCAAAAATGAAAAATAACGCTTAAAATAAATTAATATAGCTCTCGACTGCATAATAATTTTGTACATGATTCTGACATTCAATACAAATTCATAGAGAATGAAACAAATAATAATATGAAATTTGTTTATGGTCGTTTCAGTGAAAGGACCTTTCATCAAAATTATGACGAGTGGTAATCTCTTTCCTCCGTCATCGCTAATGATCATACTATTGATGAAACGCCCGTTCACACCTGTTCATCTTGGAGGATCATCCGGAGTGATCACTGAAAGTGAACGTATGTGAACGACCCTTGACTTCGAATATTTGACATTTTTTATATAATTTGGATTTATTTTAATTAATGTCTTGACCAAAATTTTCAGTCATTTTTTCACTTTATTTAATGTTGCATTGTTAACATATACTATGTATTGTATGCATACAATATTATTTAACATGTAAAAGGCTTAGGCTGTGAATATCTGTAAATAAATAAATAAATAAATAAATATAAATTGCGCTTAATTCTTTCTAGCAACCTTGCATGGAATATAATATCTACCTAACGTGATGTGATGACAGTTGGTATGTATAAAGCTAAATGTTTTGGATGTGTGTAGATATTTTCTGAAATATATATTTTTCTTATATAATACCTATTATAGATGTATCTGCTTTACGTATATATTATAGAATTCGCTCAATAAATCTTTATTATTCTATTTGGCATTTAAATGCGGTCCAAAAATTGTACAAAACATTGTAACTTTATTTTCTAATTATAAACATTTGGGAACAGAATACTGGTTCACACTCCTTTGTTATGTCTTCTTTTTCTTCTTCTCAGCCCACTCACGTCCACTCCTGGACGAAGGCCTCTTCCATTTCCTTTCACATCATTCGATTCTGCGCCGTCTGTATCCAGTTGACTCAAGCGTGTAGGGTGATATCATCCCTCCACCTTATTGGGGTCTTCCTATGCTCCTGGTTACTGCTCGTAGTCTCTTTGAAGACACTTTGACCATTTGTCCTCTGGGCTTCTAGCTATGTGTTCCGCCCATCTCCATTTAAAAGTTGTGACATGTTGTGAAATATTTTATGTCGCATAAAGTTTTTTTAAGATAAACTTATATTTTTTGTTACAAACCCAAAAACAACCTTATATACCATTCACAGTAGGCTTAAAGCTTGTGTCGTGAAAGGGTAGTTTGTCGGCACCTGGGATCGAACCATGCACCTCTTGTGCCGAAACTCTACCTCCAGGCTTTTCTCCGCTATTCAGGCTTTTCTACCGGTGATCCAGGCAACACGAGCACATATTGTGCCAAGTGTCACTCGTTTGTGAGTCAGATCGTTAAGTTTCACCCGTTTTATCAATTCGTTGAGTTTCGTCTATTTGTAAAAAATATGTATCTTCTATTCTACAAGTATTCTATATTCTACAAGTATTCTATATTCTACAAGTATTCATCAACATATCTAAATTACAATCGGCCAATATATTTGTTCTGCATTGTTGAGTTGAGAACTTTCATGTGCATTGGGACCATAGTTATATATTGAAATTTTCCAGTATTATTGTATTGTATGATGTTGTTGAGAAGCTTAAAAAAGGGACGGGCATAAAATTCAACATGACTATATTTCAATATTACTGTACCTAAGACGCAATTCATTACGAGCATAGATGAGAACAAGGCCGATCTGCAACAAACCTGGCTTTTCTTCTCTGTTCCATCCTATCTTTTGCACTTCATTTCAATTCTGCATAGTATTATTATTATCTTAAAATTTTTACCTGCACAGAGACCATAATACTTTTTGGTCAGGGCGATCTCAGCAGGAAAAAAACCAAATAGAAATCAAAAGATAAAGCGAAAAAGATAGAGAAAAAGAGCACAAAAGAGACATCATCAAAAAGAAAAGACAGAATCAAAAGTAAGTCTCAATCCTGAAGAGATAAGAAATACTAATATCTCTATCTACAGTGCATATCCTCCATCACAAGATCCATTCGGTGGTTTCTAGGTCTGCCTCTACAATTCTTGGCTCCGCTTATGCCCTCCGCGTTGGGCAAGTCAAGGTGCCTCACATTTTGAACAAATCAGTTTGTTGCCAATTTATCCAAGTTAGCTCTATAACAAGAAACAACACGATGAGATGAGATAGTTGGATAAGTTAGAAGTTCTCCGTCTTGGTGCAGGACTCTGCCGCCATTAGAAATTCCAGAATGCTTTAAAGGAGTCCATTAAGTTAGAACGTTGTGGTTCATTGAGTTTTATCTCGTTTATGTAAACATTTGGACTCCTAACAACCTCCCTTAAATACCCTACTACCCACCCTACATCCCACCAAACAAACACCCTAGCGATATATTATAATACACTTCAATAAAATACCAACAATCTACCTATATTCTGCAATTTGTCTGGATGTTGCAAAAAGACATTTTGTTCTGTTAAGCTTGGTGTTCGCATTTAATTGGATTAGAAGAATTTGTCAGTAGCCTGGAGGTAGAGCTTCGGCTCCATGTACAAGTGGTGTGCGGTTCGATCCCAGGTGCCGGCAAAATCCCCCTTCACTACACAAGCTTTTATCTTATCTACTGTGAAAGGTGTAAGTATAAAGTTGTATTGTAAAAAACAAAAATCGAACATTATGGTTTTTGACTGTTCTGTAAAGGGTAGGTGTTTTGGTGGGTGTGTGTGTTGAATAAAAGGCATTCAATTATACATGGCGAATCGCCTTAAGAAACAAATTGAAAACTGCACTATTTGCCGGCGCCTTTACGACGGTCTAAGTAATGTGAAACGGCTCCAAAATCAAGTCATCTACCATCTCCAATTTAGCAATGATGAGGTGTGCCCCTCAACCTTATCGTATTAGAGTTGAGTTCGTCGGTAGTCTGGAGGTAGAGTCTCGGCCTCGTGAACATGGGGTCGGTGGTTCGATACCAGGTACCGGCAAACTCCCCTTTCACGACACAAGCTTTTAGTAGCTTACTGTGAAAGGTGTATAAGGTTGTATTTGGGTTCATAACAAACAAAACCCAGATATATCTTTAAAAAAAAATGTTTTTGCTATGTTATATTGTGAAATGTATGTTTATAACATGAAGTTAGTCAACAGTGCGGTAGCACTTGTGGGATATGACGTGCCTGTGGTTATATGGACAGATTGCTATTCTCCCTCATTTTTCTAAATGTTTTCAAATAACCTGTAGGAGACAGGTTTTCATAAGCCGACACAGTGAATTATAGGTGTGACATAAAAAGCCTCAAATCAGCGATGAGTTATGCTCTCTAGAATGTTTAATATTTTTTGAAATGAGGATGTTTACTTGCATATTTGTCACATGCAAGTAACTCTGCTGTTTACCCGAGTTGTAGAAGATTTCTGGATGATTTAATTAATAGACAATAATTACTATAGTTGTACCAGTTAGAAGCTGAAAAATTCGTCATTATTTACGGGTTCAATATAAAAATTATGTCCGATACATATAGCTAGCTGTATTATCGAATTTTGGGAGTTTTAAGGGGAGGGGGATGTTTACAAATTGCTCTTAATATAAAAATCTTCCCCATTTTTTATATAATCTATTATATTTGTTAGGTATTAATGTACATAGAACAATATACATGTCAAAGACTGATACAGCAATTAAGACTCCTAACGAAAATGCTAGATTTCTCCGTCTGGATCTATACGATTATGGCATCTCCTTTAGCTATTGTCTAAAATTCATTATTTATTGATTTTGCTGTCTCTTTTTAAATTAATTATTTATTTGTTAGGTTGAAAAGTTTAAATTATATATTTGAGTGAACTTCCTAACTATTATAATTTATGATTGCTTCAATTTTATTTCACTTATTTATTTATTTTGAGGTGTACAACAGATGTTTGATACATATTATCAGATGAATCAGCAAAAATCACACAAATACATGTAATCAAACATCCAAACTATGCACACGACATCAATTAATAAATACATTCATTCGATCGTTTTAAAAGAGGACTGAAGACACACCTTTTTGCTGGGAGTTTCGGGTGATGGATACGATATACGGCGCCCTTGAGGTCATGTTATGAGTAAACGGCGCTTTACAAATTGTCCATATATATATATATCTCATAGAGACATCTCGCAAACAAACTCTCATACCTAGATTTAATATTCTTTCTTCATTCCGGCAAGGCACTCGACATCAAGTGAATTACACCATTATATTTATTCAATAAAAAAAATCCTTAAGTATATATGTATATATAACAGCATATATAAAATCAATTTAAACTTTTTGTTTTTTAATATTCATTAACTTTTATCAAGTATTATTAAATAATTTATTTTATCAATCTACACAATATCTAATTTCAAAAGTAGTTTTTCTTTTGTTCTAGATTGATAACTCTTTAATTTGCAGGCTCTGGCTAGGGTACATTCTCAAAAGTGAAAGCCAACAAAAGAATAATAGAGAGAGAGAGAGAGAGAGAGAGAGAGAGAGAGAGAGAGAGAGAGAGATGATTATGATCTCTACTCGTTTCAAACGCGTTAGAGAAAAATTCTGCATTAATTTGGCATCTAAAACTAATGATTGTCGTTGTTTATATATTTTTTTGACTTGGGAATGCTTCATTGCTTATTTTATTTTATATTTGTGTTTGTTTCTCTCGGTTAGGGACATTCGAGGATTATTAACTAAAGATTTCAGTAGTGTTAGACAAATATGTATCAATAAGAATCGGATTTATGGAACTTCCGAGACTTCTGCACTATGTATCCGGATGGTCCGCGGTTCGTTCAATGGCATTATAGATCTATGTTCATCCTAGGAGTTTCGTGATATGGCTGATTGAGTCAAACACTTTTGGCATTATTTTCAAAATCCACCACGGCAATTTTTATAGAAATGCCTTTTAAATATTTTGAAAAGAACTTTCATTTCACCATTATGGTAAACATTAAACATAGGTAGACATACTTATACATATAAAAAAGTAAAGTTAGTATTTTGTTTATCTATATAATATTATATTTGTTATACATATTTTTTTTGTATGTTTATATGAAATGTTTTTATCCAATTCAATTTCCAAAAGACGTTTGTTGCTATCTCCCTGGAGCACAGACCAGAAACCGACCTCCTTCACTACGAACGTCTTAGCGACCATAGTAGAAGAAGAAAAGTCGCCGGTGCTAGAGTGAATGGTGAACTTCGACCCATTGTTAGCAATAGCAGTGTGTCGAACATGGCAAAAATGCTAGTGCACGATGGTACCGACACTTATGTATGCAAGCGAAACTTGGACGTGGTTGAAAAAGGACGAGAGTGGAATAAATGCTGCGGAGATGCGTTCACTGAGAAGAATGCTTGGTAAAACGTTGCGAGATAGAGTGAAGAATGAAGATATCAGGAGAATGAGCTGATGTGAGAGGAGTGTTGTGGACAGAATGTAAACAAGTTGAGATGGTTTGGACATGTTGAGCGAATGCAAGATGAAAGGATGACGAAGAGGATGTATTTATCTGAAAGAAGGGGTGTGAGGAAGCGCGGACGTCCAAGAACCACGTGGTTTGATCACGTGGACCAAATTCTTAAGGACGGACGCGTGTGTTGAGTAAGAGAAATCGGGGTGCATGTATGAGAAACTGGATGAATGTAGAGGAAGCGAAAGATGTAAGGATAGATCTATATGGCGTTCCGTTCTCTCTGCCTACCCCTCCTGGGACATGGCGTGAGGGTATAGTATAGTATATTTTATAACATGGATGGCCAACCTTTTTAGCAGCCGGGCCAAATTTTAGAAATGAGATTTCCTACCGGGCCACAACAATAGAATCCATATATGGAACTTTAACTTCACCTTGAAATTTCTAACCCCCCCCCCCTCCCCCCGTCACCAAATTTTCAAAATAATAGAGGAATTTGAAATATTTTGCAAACTCCTCGGTTTTCTTTAAGAATATTTTCTCCAAGTAGGTACCCTTTTTCAGAAAAGTAACGGGTAGATAATTGAACCGACTATTATAAAAATGTGTGCATGCTTCGCGGGCCACAAGCAGGCACCCCGCGGGTCGCATGTGGCCCGCGGGCCGCGGGTTGGCCACCCTTGTCTTATAATCTATTTTTGAAGGATTTACGATGTAACGGCATTTGGATCCAGTGCTATTTATTGATTGGGTACATTGTATATTAGAATGTTTTTCTGAAATTAATATTATTGTCAACATTTAACACCTTTATTAATTATTATTAATTTTTTGTCATAGCTGCAGTACATTGTATCTATATAATAAGTTACTATGTGGTATAGGTACCACTACCATTGTATATTGAACTAAACTGTTATCCCTTCTCCCTTCTTTCCTCTTCCTCTTTCAATAATTATTTTTTAAATATTGCGCTGTTAAATTGTTCATAGTTTAGATAGGTACCTACTTTAATTTGCGATGTAAGTAATAAACTGAATTACAGTGAATAAATTGTATATTTTTTTTTTTTTTTTTTAAAAGATATACCTATCTGGGTTTTGTTATAAACCCAAATACAGCCTTATACACCTTTCACACTAAGCTAAAAGCTTGTGCCGTGAAAGGGGAGTTTGCCGGCACCTGGGATCGAACCACGGACCTCTTGTTCTGAAGGCCGAGACTCTACCTCCAGGCTACCGACGAACTCGAAATTGTGCCAATTAAAATAATAATATGTAATAAAAACAGTATTGAGACATTTTGAATGTTTTTTAACGAGTGATCTACAATGGACTTGTATTACTTTCAGTGACTTTATGACTAAGTATTTTTATTATTATTTCGTGAAGCACCAGCTGACAAAGAATCTGTCTGGTGATCTCTATGTTTATGGTGTGGCTAGGATCTTGTACTATTTCTCCGCAGAGGATCCGGCAAGGAATTGATCTCCCATTCTTTTCCGTAAGTTTTCGAGTGACATGTAAAAAGGCGTGTGTTCGAAAAAATAATGACATTTTACATCATAAATTCAGTTACCTATGAGGTTTGCCACCCATCCTGAAAATCCTAATTTTTTGTTGGCACGGAGAAGGTACATTGCATGTTTATTGCATGCAGCTGTTCTACTGGTTGTCCCACTTGTGGGATATGCAGTGACGGGATAGAAGTAAGTAAATCATTTGTATCAAAATTATATTAAAACCACTATAAATTGATAAAAATAATATCTAGAAGTAAGGGCTGATAGGTATCACTAAGAATCAATCTATCTGTCCCTTACATTTGGATTTAGGTAAAAGTAAATTTGACCAAATTATGGGATAGCTCAAGATATCACCCTTAGATTACAATAAAATATTGGACATAATATAGGGAAGAAAACACAATTGGTTTCAATTTTACTTAATATTTAATGGAATAGTGACCTGCGGCCGTACTCAAAACACATTTTAGCTTTTTGCAGTCATTCGACTATAAACGACTTTGCGAGAAAGTAGCAATTTAAATTTAAACACAATGCCTTGTGTATTTCACCTGCAAAAACTCTCTTCTCTAGTCGAACGACTACATAACGCTAATATGTGTTTTGACTGCGGCCGCTGGTTCCCACTTATAAAGAGTCATTGTCAAACTAATCTCTTTAGAAGTCAAAACCATTTTACTATTCAATTAAACATTAAGTAAAACTAAAACCAATTATGTTTTTTTTCATATATATACATTGAGTTTTAAAAATTAAACGTCGACTCAATAAATAAAGAAATATTAGGCCAAAAGCTCACATCCGTAGAGAAAGCTTAGAATAATAGAGGCATTGAGCAAGCGATATTTTGTCCGAACGCCCTTCGAATTCCTCATTCCCTTAGGAGCATGTACCTATTTGCAATGATCGATCTTATCGTTCCCATGGGATAAACTGTTATATTATAGTTTGTGTAATGCATGATTTGAAAGCATGACTGATGACAACCTCCTGATAAAAGTGGAAGGGTGTTCCAAAGAACATTATCATCAAAAGATCAATAAAATCTTTTTTATTGGGCGCTATTTAGACAAAGGACTATGTGTGTATTTTGGATTTTAGTTTTTGCATATTATTTTAATTGTTTCTACATGTTTTTATAATATATTTTATAATTGGGCATATAAACCTACCTATGTTAGTTTTGTCTAACGGGTGCCTACCGAACGGCTGCAAGTGATGGCCTTCCAGTTATTGCTGGTGTCTTACCGGCAGATCTCGAAATTTTAGATTGTGTAGCTCGACGGGGTGTCAGGGCTGGAAGACGTCTGGAACATCTTGGTATACCTGTTGAAGCAGGAACCGGATAAGGGATATATCTAGGGCAATCGGCAGGATTCGTGAAAGAACAATGAGTGTTTGGCAAGACAGATGGACCACTGGAGGAACGGGTAGACTTGTCTACAAGTTCTTTCCAGATGTCCGTGAAAGACTGAGAATGATCTTCTTGTCCCTTGACCATTTTTCTGTACAGCTTATCACTGGACATGGCCAGTTAAGAGGTAAACTTTTTGAGCTAGCATTGACCGATAATCCATGGTGCACATGTGGGACAGGAGCTCAATATGCGGAACATATCTTTTGGGAATGTCCTTTGATGATGGATGCAAGAGAGGAAATGATTCTGGGTATGACTGTTGACACTCCTCGACCCATCTGATTTGGGGAAGTGTTTCTAAATGCCACAAACGCTTCACACTTAAAGGCATTCGTGGATGTGTGGGTCTCAAGATGGGATCTGCTACGTCGGCCGGGTCCCCCGCCCACTGACGTGGTAGGATCGGAGATGCCAACACTGGCATAGTTGTATTAGACTAGAGAGAGTCCAAATATTAAAATTTTCACCTTAACGGATAAATAGGAGTCCTTGAACTCCTGAAACATCCGAGAAATAAAGATATTTCAACAGTTTTGTGTGTGAGGCGTTTAGGCGGGCGGAGGACAGGGCAACCCCATTTAGGGTGATAACGTCATGATGGAATAGATAACAGGAAATATACATGATAATAAGTATCTATATTTTTCACGAGACTCTTAAAAAGTAAGTACCTACCTACATTTTTACGCCCTTTGTATTCAATCATAATATAGTACAACAATAATAAGTAGTTATAAATAAATACGTACCTAGTGATGTGAGAAGAGAAAATTCTTTAAGGAAATTTCTCGAGAACGAGAAATTTCTCCGAGAATTTCTCCTCTGATGGAAGAGAAATTTCTCTCCATAATTTTTCTTAGTGGTATTATGACCTTTCGCCCAGTACACTTCGCAGCCAACCTGATTGATCCAAAAATTTGTGGGGCTGATTAAGGCCCAAATCAGAGGTTATTAACTCTTTTTTTCATGTACGTACCTGCGATTTTTTTTAACTTAAATATGGGCATTTGGGGTGTCATCAAGATTTTTTCATCAGTTATTAGCACTTTTTTCTATGTAGGTACCTAACATTTTTTGTTTCCATAATTAATTGTAGCCATATTGGTGATAAATTGTCTCAACATTTGTAGGTACATTGTTATTGATTGATTGAATAAAGTATTTATTATTATTATACTGTTAAATAAAAAATAAAAAAAATCTCCGAAAATTCTCTACTTCAAGAAATTTACGCGAGAAATTTCTCGAAAAAAAAATTCTTGAGAATTCTACAACACTATACGTGCCTATAAAATAATAAAACACCTCTGTAGGATAATAGTCCCTACTACAAGCCAGCCGATAATACAACACACAAAATACAATAATATAATAGGTACTTGCAATAAAAGTGTAATAAATAAATAAATAAATAAATACACAATATAATACAGCCTATTACCATTATAACACAGAGTGTCTCTTTATCCTCGCCACGTGTCCTAATGTGATACAGGGTGTTGTTTTTCTATGAGGGATTATGTTATTCAGTAGGTGTCGACAAACTTTTATTATATTAAAATACAAATCTGGCGTTATCAAATATTATTTATGTGCACAAACTGACAATGTATAGTCGAGGCTTCTGATTTACTTATTTGTATTTTTTTCTGCAATATTCATTATTTTTTTTAATAAGCTGTACAGACGTTTGGACAAACATTAATGTTATCAGTTGCCTTGTACCCCTTGCCGGGTATTATAGAAAGCCTGAATTTGATTCTGCATCCTGCCGACGGTGCCATCCAAGGTGACTGTGAAGGCCGATCCTGGACAGGCACACTTTGTCACATTCGGGACAAGCTTGCTCCTCGTTTATGATGGGTATGCGAGTTGTTCGACTTTGCGGGCCGCTATAGTCATGAATGGTTTTCCGCCATTTCGTGCGGTCACCCGCCATCTTCTCCCAGTCATCTTGAGCGTTGATGTCCTTCAAGGTATTGTGCAGGACATCGAGAACTCGCCATTACACCGATGGCTTACTACATATAATAATTTGGAGAGAGTGAGGTCCGTGGACGTATTCTGTATGTCCAGGAGCCTTTTTAGGAGGCACATTAGATAGGAACGATAATTATATTTGTTTTGCTTTTATTTTTTTTTCGCTTTCTGTATTTTGAACTAAGTATACCTACTGGCAGATAAAATGGACCATGATAATTATCTAAGATGGGCTGATTTAGTACAATAATGATTTGGAATCTTTATCATTAATTGTGTCGAGTCGCTTATCAAATGTTGTTTCTCTCGTTCAGGTATATGTTTATGTAGCCTATGTATAAATTTATTTTAGTAGATATATGTATTTATTTATTTATCTCTATATTTTAAATTATTTTATTTTGTTTTATTTATTTGTAATTTATTTTTGTTTTATGGGTAAGTTGGAAGATATCGCGCTTCAGCGATAAACTCGCCCATTGCACAAAAATATGCGTTCAGTGGTTATGATATCATGTTTTTTTCTCCTTGTATACTATTTTTGTGCAATAAAGATTTTTATTATCATTATTAGGAACCAGAATTTTGGTGGAACCAGCTTCCACCAAAAATTCGTACTTGTACGTCTTTTTATACTTTTAAAAGAGAGATCAATGGTTACTAGTTATTTGTGACGTTTATACATAGATTCATCCTAACATTTTTTTTTTCTCTTCACGTGTATTCATTCACGTTGAGCAGCCCTCCCCCCCTCCAACATGTGTGTTGCATTTCGCATTTACATTTTTTTTTTTTTTTAATTTGTTTATTTATTTATTTTTCTTATATGTATTGCTGTATTTACGGTACCTATGTATCTTAGTATCTATTTGTATGTATGTATGTATTGTATTTACGGTATTTATTTTAGTACATATCTATTTGTATGTATATATTAATTATTTATGTAGTTATTTATTTTTAATTCTTTTGGTAATTTTTTAAGAGTATGTATTATATATTTATGGTTAATAATTTGGTTTCTATGTATCATTTTAAAGACTTTTTATAATTATTTTTATTTTTTATTATTGTTTACAATTTATCTTGTTTTACTTTATTGGGTTAGTTGGAAGATATCGCGTCCCTGCGATAAACTCGCCCATTGTGCAAAATATTTGTATATACCATGTTGTAATCTCATTCTTTTTGTTAAAATATTTTGTACAATAAAGTTTATTATTATTATTATTATTATTATTATTATTATTAGGTATATTGTGTAAAATTTTATTTGTGTGTTGCCATTTTTTTTTTTAAATAAATAAAAAAATATGTGTTCGTGTAATTAATTGTGAAATCTTTGATATAAAAAGTGTACCTACTGTATTATTTTATTGTCTCCATATTATTATTCGCTCTTTCAACCATTAGGCCTTTATTTATTTTTAATATTAATTTCTCATTTTTGATATCACTTTTTTATTAATTCGGTTTAATTTGTCAATTTTTATTTTTGTTGTGTTATTCACGTAGGTAGATATAGTTGAATGCCATAACGAAATAATAAAAAAAAAAACAAATAATGCTTTTCTACTCTACTATGTGATTTATTCTAAATTAAATAAAATGTTGCCTAGCTCTGTTTTACGCACTAATCGTTCTCACTACAACGCCGTGTGGGAGACACGTGACTTACTGTAGTAGTGGGGTAACCACAGATTACAAGATTAATAACGTATCTAATTACTATTAAGTGCTATTACTATTCAGAGTGCAATAATACAACCAATGATTTTACAAGTAGATTAGGGGAGACATATGAGCCGCAGTACTCTGCAGAGAACTGTACGAAACTTTATTCATTCATAAATACTTTGATTAATACTATCTACTTTTGCTTTTTTTATTATCCTACTATTTATTCTCATATCTTTTTATATTTTATGTACGTATGGCGGCTCATCCCGTTCGGGGTAGGCAGAAAGGATCGAGCGCCACTTCCTTCTATCCTTGCATACATCTTTCGCTTCCGTCACTGTCATACAATTCCTCATGCATGCTCTCCTGTTCAATGTGCTCAACACGTGACCGTCCTGTAGGATTTGATTTAAATGATCTTGCCATTTGATCCTCGGACGTCCACGTCTCCGAGCACCATTCCTCTCAGACAAATATATCTTCTTGGTCATTCTGTCCTCATTCATTCTTTCCACGTGCCCAAACCATCTTAACTTATTCACATTCATCCTTGTAATTACACCAACTTTCATTCCACATTCCTTTCGTATATCACTGTTACGCACACGATCTCTCAGACTTTTACCACACATCCTTCTCAACGATTCCATTTCTACTGCATTTATGCCACTTTCATCCTTCTTTAACCTTGTCCACGTCTCACTTGCATGCGAAAAAAAAAAAACAAGAAAAAACGAAAAATATTCATATAAGAATCATATTCTTTTGGACACATTAAAAAATAAGGTCATTAACTTGTTGAGAGTTCAGTCAAAGAAGGTAAAAAATATTAATAGGGTACCTACTCAAAGTCAACGAATTTAAAATATATGCATGTCCATGGCGTCCTTAATTTGACATCCTAGTTAGCTATGATCCGGTGTATGTATTTTCTTGTTTATATTTTTATTTTTAATTTGAGTATTATTTATTCTTTTTTGTATGTTTTTATTTTCTACTTTCGTATGATTGGCTGGAAGATGCTGCTCTGCAACAAGTTCGCCATTTGACAGAGCACTGTTTTTTATTTATTATGTGTTGTTTGTAAAATTTTTTGTTATGTCCTGTCAATAAAGTTCTATTATTATTATAACCATACAAAATTATGACGTTTTCCATAAATGGAGTAGCCACCGGACTTATTGTGGAGTCCCTGTTAAAGAATTATATCTAATAATATTTTTTTTATTGAAATCATGTTGATGTTGATCACATTATTGTATAGAATATAATATTATTTTTTTTAATTTATTTTAAATAAACATACATTACATATACAATTTTGATTTACAAAATGTTAACTTATATAACACAATTATATAAATATATATGTTACTGTCCCATTTGAAGTTAAATAATTGTGTATGGGACAGATATATACTGTATGAATGGCTAAACTAAAGGCAAATGCCGTATATTGATTGAAATAAATAAATAAATAAATAAACAAAAGACTTTAAAATATGCACAAGGATATGACTAAATACCACACTAGCCATATATGGTTGGGTTGTGGCTTTAAAACAATAGACTTATCCTGCAGACAATAATAAAAATAAATAAAATTAACAAAATTAACGTTAACAATTAGCCTGAGGTTGAATTTAAGTGTGCAAGCCACAATGTGAGTTTGAAAAATGAGTCAGTCAGTGGGTTAGAGATGAATCATCCAAGCATGAAACACTGGTTGGTAAAAATTGGCCTCCTATTCACATTAAAATATAATAGCTAATCGGCTATTCGGGGCTGAGAAGAATCTGTGGCGATAAGCCACGTACCTACCTACCAATATTTACTCCAGTCACCTACCCAGTTTCACCTATATGTACACCGACCTAGGTACACACCATTACAACACAGTACCTAATTGTCGGTCGGTCAATGATATTTATTTAAATGCTTCTAGAAGAAAACAAAAACACCAGAGAACGCTCAGCTGCTAACCATCTGCTAATCAACTTCTTTTCTCATTCTTAAATCACATTTTTATATTGTTTTATTTAATAAATTTTCTAAATATAATCTAAACAGAGTGTTCATACAACACTTATCTATAAATCCATCAAATCAGAGATCATTCTTATAACATTCGTTATAAATGGTGTAACTAACACCACTTTCTTTTATATAATAGATTTCTATTTGTTGAGTTATGGAATAGGACATTTGTTTATTTCTTTCGTTCTGATTATATTGTTCATTGGATCGGAGACTTGTGAAAGAGTGGTTTACTGTTTAAACATCACGATGTGGTAATTGATTGATATAATCACTTAATGGTTACTTACCCTTACTGATTTTATTCCAACCACTCTAGTCGCAGTTGAACAATAAATTAGTCACAGCTAAGTCGAGTTATAAAATAAATACCTTGCACCCTCTTTCTTATTTCACTCTCTAAAACGTTGTTCTAACGAGGCGAATATCGTCAGGAAACCAAAATATCGTCAGTCATTTGAACCTTGTGAACAAATTGACAGTTAATCTGAAACGATAAAATCCAGTAAAAACGATATCGTCTCAAGTTGACCACCTTTCAACTTTTTCGTTGGTGGAACGATACGCGCATGCGTAGATGTGTGCGGCATCCTTATCTATGATAAAAACTTTATAATGTTTCCCGTTCCGTGACAGTTGTTATCCTTGTCGTCGGTTTGTGACGTTTGTTTAAAAGGTACCTTATAACCTCTACTAAAACATTTTCAACTAATATAAACACTCCGCCATCTCCATCTCGACGTCTACCATTTTGAAAACAACGTCAAAATTAAAGCGCATCTGACAGATTAAATCTTTGCCGATGGACTGTGTGAACACGTTTGACAATCAATGGACGACTGACGGATTTTGTTTTTTATGTATGCTAAATTCGCCTCGTGAGAACTCCACATAAGCAAGGGGATAAAAAGTTAGGTTAAAACGGAACTTGAGTAACCACCATATTATTCTGGGTAGCTTTGTTCAAAGCTTCGAAGCTATTCACCGTCAGCGATTCTGCTAAATCTTCAGAACGGCAGGGTAACTCTTGACATAATCTAAATACAATCTTAATCTTAAAATCTACGATGCGCAAAGTGATTATATTAAAAAATACATGCATGCCAATCCTGCGGTAGCTGAGGACAGTCATATTCAACATTTACATGAGTAGGTATTATGGTTGTATTATGCATTTTATTTAGTTATGTATGAAAGGATTGTATTGTATTATTTTGAATCTGTAAAAAGCGAAAGCCGTTTCTATATCGTAAATAAATATCATCCCAAGAATCTACGAGATATTTTCAATTTTTTTATTTCAATTTTCAATTTTAAACCGCCTATTGTAGTTGTAGTGTGTGTTTGTTTTATTTTTTGAGAAAGAATACTGTTATCATCGTCCCAGAACAGAGCAATCTAGTGGGACGGTGTAATTTCCCTGTCTTGCGTGAATCAACTAGCGATGTACACGACCAGGCGGGCCGGGGGTGGCCTGATATGGGATCCTATTTTTACAAAGACTAACATACCTAATTTATCCATTTTTTGGTCCCTGTGAGGGCTACCCCTGGCTCGCTCATCTGAGATCCCTATAGGGAGCCCATGATGAGTTTGTTAAGAAGAAAGACTGATAAGACCATATTACATGTGATGTCCATAATGATTTATAATATATTGTGAAAATTGTCAAATGTACCTATTGTAAGAAGGGAAATAAAAGCTTTTTATTTCATTTCATATTGGTGTATTGTTGCGATATTTGAGTACCTTTGAGCCATGGCTTACCCTTACGATCTAATAGCCAGCATCTTCTGGTGATACCGGCACATCCCCTTTCACCCCTTGTGCCGTGAAAGGGGAGGTGCCGGCAAACTCCCCTTTCACGGCACAAGCTTTTAGCTTAGTGTGAAAGGTGTATAAGGTTGTATTTGGGTTTATAACAAAACCCAGATATATCTTTTTTTTAAAAAAAAAAAAAATACCAGCTCATAGCTCAAACTTTTTTACAAACTCTTTTTCTGTTCATGGTGCTCCTGTTGAAATGGTTTGCCTTCCAGAATAAGGTTGCTCCCCACTCTTCACGCTTTCAAGTGGGCGGTCAAGGACCACTTTATCTATCACACAAAATATGGCATCTGTATCCTAGTCCCTATTCTTCTCCTTTTTACCTCCTCTTTCCTTCCTTTAAGATTTTCTTTATGTGAAAATTACATGAAATTAGGTTAGTTGGAAGAAATCTTAGAAAAATTAAAAATGTATAGCGTAATTTTTTTTTCTTTTATACATACATATACAAATATAGATTATAGGTATTTTAAATTTCATTTTGACCTATTTGTAAATAATCTATGTGCCTGGGCAAAAATATTAAATGTGTACCAGGAATGTGTTAAATTCAAACACGCATCTCTCCACTTTTACCTTATGTGGGAAATTGAATAAAACTGTTTTATCCACTTTCTGTTCCAGTGTTACTGAGTTTATAATTTTTCTTAAATTTTTTTGCACTATTTGAATACTTATCCGTAATTAAAAATTAATTTATGCTTCATTAAAAATTAATAATAATAAATAAAAATTGGAGAGATACAACATTGAATCTGACAGATGGAGAGATGTGCGTTTGTTTCTGAGAAAGTTGGAGAGATGTGTGTTTGTTTCTTACCATGATTAATTTATGTCACAAAACTACTGGGTGATTAAAATGAAACTATTTTTTATAACATATTTCAATAAAATATAAAATCTTAAATAACTATTACATATATTGCGAAATTAATGCTGACTTTCACCAAAAATAGATAAACACTTCTTTAAATAGGGAATGCCAAGAGATAGGCATTATAAAATAATTACGTTTCACCAGTTATTTTGTTCGCACATCTAGCTAAGAATCTCCTGTTTAAGGTAAATTCCGATTTTTAAAATTTCAACAATGATTAAAATATGTAATTTTTAGTATGAATCTGTTAAATATTCAAAATATCTACATACATTACCTTTAGCCAAATGTCAAAAATAGAAATAGATGAAACAAGTTAATTAAAGGGATGTAAGATTGACGTAATCCACACATAAATATTTGAGTCCGTTCGTATGTATGTATGTATGTATGTATGTATGTATGTATGTACTTATGTCCTTAATGGACTCGGAAATTAGGAAAGACCGAAGTAAAATAATACACTCTATACAAGGTCTCATCTTCTGGGCAGGTTTAAGGCTAAAAACATTTTAAATATCTTACGTATTGATAAAGATATTTTAATTTTAATGCGACCATGTCACAAAATTAGCAACAAAATGTATATAAAATTAATGCAAGATTTAGTAAATAGCAATATTCACAGTCAAACATTTTTCATTGTATTGAATTAATATCATAATGGATGTAACAATAAATACAACAATTCTGAAACTAAATATTTAGGGTTTATTTTCGTAATAAAATATCGTGTTTGCTAATGAGAAAAGCTCTTGAATTACGTGAATAAAAATTGCATATTTTTGACATATTGGGCTATTTTCATAATTGAAGACATTATGAAACCATAGAAAACTATACTGTAGAATAATAATAGTTTTACCTATAAAATCCATAAACATTGTTAAATGATTTTCAATGAGTGGGAACCTATTTATTTCCACCTAATATTTTTTACATAAATTATGAAATATTTGATAGTAAAATATCCTGAAATATTGAAGGATGCAGATAATCCATTTTTAAGGTTTTTTGGGAATAAAGAGTAAATACTTAGGTGACAATTTATTCTTGACTTTTTTTAATTTCAAAGCAAATACCCATTTATGCACTGCAAACCAAAAATACAAATTCGAATGTGGACAATTATAATTATTTTCACATAAATGTTATACAATTATAACATTTATGTGCCTACAATTTTTTCACGAAATGGGATGTTTACCCTTTTTTTCTTATAGAAATTTGGGATGACAATCTTCGAGTTTTTACATTAAGATGAAGTTTTTAGTAGTTTTTGCACGTAGGTACCCGCCTATTTTTCTAAATAAAATATGAGCTTTCGTGGTGTCGAGCTCACATATTTTTCATTTGGAAGAAGTTTTTAGCACTTTTTCCATGTAGGTACCTACCAATATGTGGAATTTCTTAACTTCAAGCTTTTTCATCGGGACGAGGTTGTTAGTACTTTTTTTTCCATGTAGGTGCCTACTTATTATTTTTTTACATAAATGTGAACATCTGAGGTGTCAAACTTCAAGATTTTTCAATGGGAAGAGGTTTTTAGCACTTTTTTTGATATAGGTACCTACCTATTTTTTTTACCTAAGTATGGGCATGTGAGGTATCAAACTTCATGATTTTTCATTGGGAAGAGTTTTTCAGCACTTTTTTCGATGTAGGTACCTACCTATTTTTTTTACCTAAATATGGGCATGTGAGGTATCAAATTTCATGATTTTTCATTAAGAAGAGATTTGCAATGCTTTTTATGATGTAGGTACCTACCTATTTATTGTTACTAAGATATGGGCATGTAGGGAGTCAAAAATTAAGTTTTCTCATTGGGAAGAGCTTTTTACTTCTTTTATCCACGTAAGTGCTTACTCCATTTTTTTTTCAATAAGATTTTGTTGTTTTAACCCATGTATTTGCAAGGTTTTCTATTTAATTAAACCCGAGCGATGCCGGGTTACATACGCTTGTTAAAAATATTTCGGATTTGTCATTCATTGTCCATTTTTATTTATTTTATTTATTTATTCATTCTTTATTGTATATTGATTAAAAACAATTACATAAAAGGTGTACATTCAAATTTATCAATTTTTAATCATAAATACAATTAAATAAAAATAAAAAGGATAAATTTAGTTAAAGTCACTAAATACAGAATTGATCAGTAAAATTAATTGACAATTTACAAATATACTTAAATACTTTATATATTTTAAATCTCATCACTTAACTTAAATCTATGTTATTTAAATCAACAAAACGTTTTTTTTAGTCACACTGTCGTGTCAATGCAATGTATGGAAACTTCAAACTTTCCTAATTTATTTTTCCATGTTTCTTTTCCACTTATTTTTATTCATGGACCTCTTTCAGGGTTTCTCCGATATTACAGGATTAATGAATTCGTCCATTTTACTTTACAATCAATAAAACAATAATTTGTGATGACAAAATCTCATACAACTGACCGCTCTGTCATAAGATCCGCCATTGCTATTTTTATTGAAATGCTGCCGTTTGATTGGCCAATTGGGAGAGATGTGAATTTGTTTTTGAGCTAACTTGGAGAGATTGCGTTTTTGTATTTGACATAAGTTTTTAAAGAAGTTTTCTGTAGAATTCTGCATACATTGGTTTCTTACAGACTTATCAAATTTATAGAGAAAAAAATAACGAACAATTTGGTATTAATATCTCAAAAACCGTCATTTTGGAGAGATGCATCTTTGAATTTGACACACTCATATATGAATTTAGTTTTTTTTGTTGACTACCACTGACGCACCATTCAAAACAATACATTGATTATGAAGGGTGGGTACCTGAGTAAGAGACGTACCTGAGTAACATATGCATTCATACAGCGATCCTACTGTAGATAACAGTTATAAATTATATTTAATCATAAAAAAAACAAAAGATCACTCGAAGATTAAATTAAAGACTGGAAATTTCGCATATTTCGTTACGACAGTTAATATTTCATACATCAGTTCACACCGCGGACTTTTTTTTTTACAAGGGCAGCGCCCGCCACATACCTCGTGCCGTACCTGGAGATATGTTTCTCCATAACGACACACACATGCACTAACAGGATTTAATGTCGCATTAAAGCGAGAAATGCTGCCCCGAGGGAGCACTCTAGATTTAGTGGCCACACACCAAAAATGTTGGTGCAAAAAGGGAAGGGAAGAAATGGGAAAATGCCTTCTTCTCCATGCAGTATCGTCAGTTACTTGAAGGGGATATTAGGCTACCAAAGAAAGTACAGAAGTTTTAGAAGGCGAAAAAGTTTTTCCTTGTGGCCACCAAGTCTGCATGTCCTACAGGTCCAGATATTGGACCACGAACAGCAACGAACATCTCCTCTCTTTTCCTACTGATGTCGGTGTGGGAACAATACCACAAAATATGTTCCGACGTTTGGGATTCAGAATTACAAAAATGACATGAAGGGGATGATTTTATCCCAAACTGATAAAGACGCGCGTTGAATGCTCCATGGCCAGTAAAAAATTGTGTTGTCCAGTACTCAGGCTGAATCCACACTGAGTTTACGCGCCACTTTACTTGCGGAAAGAAGAGAAACGTTGTTCTACCAACAGGAGATACCGACCAACGGGACTGCCAAGCAGTGTAAAGAGCTTCGAGACTCTCAGACTCAAATCGAAGGGGATCTGAAGGAGGCTGCAATTCAAGATCTCCAATCATTGAAGGACGATTTCTCTTAACACGCTGCGGACTGCGTGTTTTTTTATTTCGGTAATTTTAGACATTTTTTTTACAATATTTTGTGTATAAAGCACGTGGGAGATGAAAACATTTATGTACGGCCGTATTTTACTTAATGAGAAATATTGGTCCATTCGTATTGTCTGTGGGTGATATTATCAATAAAATATGTTTATAAGCAATGTTTTTGGTTTTTGACGGTAGATAGGTATTAACTCATTATTGACCAGAGTTCCCAAATGGGAACAAAAGTTAAAACAAATATATTTCAAAACAGGATAGATTTGACGACGGTATTTAATTTTTATAAAATAGTAGTTATAGTGGACATTTTTTTAGTGCAGTTCAGTTTATGCTAGACTGCGTTAGTGTCCTGTTGTGTCAATTTGAATTTTGCGTTTTTTTAGTGTTGACGACATGGCAAAAAAAATGTATGTATATTTTTTTTAAAAAATAATTTTTGTTTTAAAAAAATACGAATACTTACTAAAAATAAAGTATAATTGTTATCTATAACACAAAAAAATATTATTGTTATATATTTTTCCAATTATTATAGTTTTATTTTTAATGTTCCCAAATGGGAACTATGGGATAATATAGTAGTAATGGTTTTGTATGACAACATTTCTTAACATTTTTATTTATTTTTAATACAGCTTAGCGACTGTAACTATTATAGATATATTGGAAAATGAAAAGGATTTAAATGCAGCAAACATACGAGTACATATATTTACAACCACCAATAAAAGGAAATGAATCTGAAGAAGAAAGTGGCGATGAAAATGATGTCTGTCCAGAGTGGTCGTCAGATGCAAACAGAAGCAGATTATACAATTGTTCAAGATGGGCAGGAGGCTGGCACCAAGATGGGTCAAGAAGGAGAAAAAGAGAATGTCAATACCTCAGTCAAATTTTATTGCACAATATAAGAAGCTTATGTGTGGCGTGGATCGAATGGACCAAACTATAAGAAATTACTGAGTCGGCATCAGATCAAAAAAATGGTGGTGGTGTTTGTTCGCCTATTATATTGACACTGTTGTCCACAACATCTGGCAATTGCACAAAAAAATTGAAAAGCCACCTGTGCTTGACTACCTTGCTTTTCGACAAAATATTGCGATGGTATATTTTAAAATATATGGAACACTAATTACAGCCTTTGGTCGGACTAAGAGTACTAAACCTTTGTCTTCCAAAGTTCATTCTAACGACCGGTTTGATGGAATAAAACATTGGATTGTTACTGTCCCAAAGCAAAATCAAGAAAGATTTGTCAAAAATGCCAAGTGCACATCCACATGAATTGTTCTAGCTAGAGCATTTCATGCTAAGTAAATGACGCTTTTTTTATTTTCATAATTATTTTTATTTTTTGATTATTGCCTATGTTTGTTTTCTTTTGTTGATAATTTCAATAAAAAGACATAAATATTTTATCATGTTCATCAAATACATTTTTTCACATGTTATGAATGTTACATTTTATTATTTGATGCTTCTTATTCTGCACTTATTTTGTTGCTTATTTTCCCAGAGTTCCCATTTGGGAACACTCCAATTTTTGGGTAATTTTTTTTTTTACATTTTTTCACTAGAACCCTAATAAACCATCAATAATCTATAATTCTTTAAGACGGTTTCAAAAAAAAAAAAAAAAGTTGGGCAATAATGAGTTAAAGTATTTCTAAATTAAGTCACTAACTTTGTCTATGGAATTTGGTTGTCATAAATTGACAGGAGCCACGTGTATGCGTAACACAGAAAGCATTGTCCCGTTGTAAAGATATATTATTAAAATCCTAAAACACGATAACTTTAAGTTAACATCTACGGAGTTATGGAGAGATCCAGTGCTGACGAACACAACATAGCAGAATGTCAACAGACTGATTGCATCTTGTGTAACATGCTAATATGTGTAACTGAGGATGATGATATCGAAGCCTTTTTGGCGAATATCGAAGTGAAACGTGAACCTGTTGAGGAAAACAGCCGTGATATTGGATATGCAGTTCCGTATGGTGATATTGATATAGATGAACCTGATATAAAAGTTGAATGTGAGAGAGCCAAAAATGTGACAATGTCCAGTACATCGTCCCCACACACAGAGTGTACACCAGGTCCAAGTAATCAAACTCAAATAAAGGAAATGAGGCGTAGAAATGTTCGCAATGTGAAAAGCAAGAGGTTGTCAAAAACGTTAATAATTACATTCACGTGTAATATTTGTTCAAAAAACTTCAGTTCATTAAGCAAACTGAAGAAACATCGAATAATTCACAGTGGTGAAAAACCTTTAAAGTGTAATATTTGTATGAAAAAGTTTAGTCAATTTGGGAATTTGGATACTCATAAAAGAAAACATAGTGGTGAAAAACTTTTTGAGTGTAATATTTGTATGAAAAAGTTTAGTTATTCGAATACTCTTATAAAACATAAAAGACTACATACTGGTGAAAAACCATTTGAGTGTAATATTTGTATGAAAAAGTTTAGTCAGTCTCATCATTTGGAAAATCATAAAAGAATTCACAGTGGTGAAAAACCTTTTGAGTGTAATATTTGTATGAAAAAGTTCAATGATTCTAGTACTTTAATAAAACATAATAGAATACACAGTGGTGAAAAACCATTCGAGTGTAATATTTGTATGAAAAAGTTTAGTCAGTCTGGTCATTTAAAAACTCATAAACGAATTCACAGTGGTGAAAAACCTTTTGAGTGTAATATTTGTATGAAAAAGTTTAATCGGTCTGATAATTTAAAAACTCATAAACGAATTCACAGTGCTGAAAAGCCTTTTGAGTGTAATATTTGTACGAAACAGTTTAGACATTCTTTTCTTTTGGACACTCATAAAAGAATTCATAGTGGTGAAAAACCTTTTGAGTGTAATATTTGTATGAAAAAGTTTAGTTGTTCGAGTAGCTTAACAAAACATTATAGAATACACAGTGGTGAAAAGTCTTTTGATTGTGAAATTTGTACGAAAAAGTTTAGACATTCATTTCGTTTGGACACTCATAAAAGAACTCATAGTGGTGAAAAACCTTTTGAGTGTATTATTTGTATGAAAAAGTTTAGTTGTTCGAGTAGCTTAACAAAACATTATAGAATACACAGTGGTGAAAAGTCTTTTGATTGTAATATTTGTAATAAAAAGTTTAGACGGTCTGGTCATTTGAAAACTCATAAAAGGATTCACAGTGGTGAAAATCCTTTCGAGTGTAATATTTGCAAGAAAAAGTTTAGTCAATCTATTCATTTGAAAACTCATAAAAGGATTCACAGTGGTGAAAAACCTTTCGAGTGTAATATTTGCAAGAAAAAGTTTAGTCAATCTATTAATTTGAAAAGTCATAATATAATTCACAATTTAGAATAACCTTTCGATTGCAATATTTGTATGAAAAGTTAAGTCGACTTCAGCATTTGAAAAGCCATAAAATAATTCACATCGGTGAAAAACCTTTTGAGTGCGAAAAAGTTTAGTCAATCTGGTTATTTGAAAATTCATAAAAGCGTTCACATTTTAGATTAACTTTTTTAGTGTAATTTTATATACGAAAACGTTGAGTCGATTTGGAGAAATATAGAAGTATTCACTGTATGCATTTCGTTAGTTATGATGATTTTAATAAACTAAATATAAAACACATTGAGAACACGTGACTTATTTTCAATATAATACTTAAATCAACAATAAATATTTAAATAATTTTAGCTGAAATAGTGTTTTATAACATTTAGGCTTTCCACCCAGTATTGTGTGATTTTTGCATATTAAATAATAAAAATATTGTTAGATATGAACAAACACCGGAACATTGTATCAGAACTATCCTATAGTATAAGTAGTGACGTGAATCTATATGTGTATTGCATGTTACACATAAAACGATGAATGGATGGGTCTGTGTAAGGAGAAATTATTTAGAAAGAGTGCTAGGAAGGAAGGGTGATAAAATGGGAGACGTATAATTGAAGCATGTTTGGAGATGGATGTTACAATTTTAGCACAGAAGGAGATCCATCAGTATACTTGGGAGAGAGGGAATAAAAGATCGATGATTGACCTCGTGTGTGTGGACTCTCGTCTCAGGAAGGCGACCACGGACACCAGAGTGTATCGGGGTGCCGGGCTGGAGACGGATCATTTCGTTGTAGTTTCAAGGATAAATCTATTCTCTGGTTGGCGCTCTAGAACACAAAAGTTCACGCCGTCCAAGAGATTGAGAGTCAAAAAACTGAATGAAGAGTACGTAAAAAAGGTGAATGAAAAGCTTAGTGCGAATGAAGCGAATGATTATTTGATGAATGAACGGTGGGATGTCCTTAAAATTGTGTTAGTTGAATGTGCACGAGAAGTATGTGGTGCAGTAATTATCGTAGGACGTAAGAAAGGGGATGCATGGCGGGACGAAGTTGTGAAAGAAGTTATAGATAAGAAGAAGAATGATTGGAAAGACTTAATGAGTGTGAATCAGTACGACATATTAGAGAAAGAGCGAAAGAAAGAAATATACACTTGATTGCGGGAGTTATCGGGCCATTAGCTTGTTGAGTTCGATAAGGATACTGTATGGTAAAATTCTGATTGAGAGAGTGCGAAAGTCAACTGAATGTAAGATATGGGACGCACAAGGGTCTTTTTTGAATGACTGAGGGTGCACCGATCAGATCTTCTCCCTACGAATGGTCGTGGAGAAGCTTTTCTGCGCGTTCGTGGATTTGGAGAAAGCATATGATCGCGCGGACCGGGAGAGATTGTTGTCGGAGTATGGGGTGAGCAGTCAATTTATCCGTGCAATTTCTTCGCTCTACGTGGGGAACTCCGCTTGCGTGAGGGTAAATAACACCTTCTCCGAGTGGTTTGTCCTCACTAAAGGAGTGAAGCAAGGTTGTGTCATTTCTCCGTGGCTGTTCAACCTTTTCTTCGGATACTGTATGCAAAATTTGAAAGAGATAGATGTTGGCGTTGAACTGAATGGAAACCGTGTGAATGCGTTGATGTATGCTGATGATTTGGTATTAATGGCTGAGTGTGAAAGTGATTTACAAAAGATTGTTTCAGTTGTTGGTATATGATAGTTGTAGTATGAATGGAATGAAAGTGAATGTGACAAAGACGAAAGTGCTGGTGTTTGAAAGAGAGATTGATAGAACAATATGTACAATAAAGATTGAAAATAAATGTTTGGAGCAAGTGGACGAATATGTATATTTAGAAAGTTTGTTTGCGAGGGATGGAAGGTGTGACAAGGATATCGAAAGAAGAAAAGTGGCCGGTGCTAGAATTAACAGTGCACTTCGACCCATTGTCAGTACATAATGACAATGTGTCGAACATGACAAAATTGCTAGTGCACGATTACATTCTGATACCGACACTTATGTATGCAAGCGAAACTTGGAGATGAAAGTGGAATAAATGCTGTGGAGATGAGATCACTGAGGAGGATGTTTAGTAAAACGTTGCGTGATAGAGTGAGGAATGAGGATATTAGAAGAATAAGTGGATGCAAGAGGAGTATTGTGGGTAGAATGCGCGTAAATAAATTAAGATGGTTTGGTCATGTGGAACGAATGGAAGAGGATATATGTGTCTGAAAGGAGGGGTGTGAAAAGCGCGGGCGTCCGAGAACAACGTGACTTGATCATTTAGATTAAATTCTTAAGGACGGTCGTATTTTGAGTAAGAGAAATCGACGTGCATGTATGAGAAATTGTATGACTGTAGAAGAAGCGAAAGAAAGGACAGATCTATATGGCGTTCCGTTCTCTCTGCCTACCCCACTTAGGATAGACATAAAAGGATAGGATGTATTTATTTTATTTATTTATTTATTCTTTACTGTACATTGATAAAATACAATTACATAAAAGGTATACATCAGAATTACACACAATCAATATACAGAGGGCGAGTTTATCGCAAAGGCGCGATCTCTTCCAACTAACCCAAAAGTATTAACTTAAAGAGAAAAAAAATAATAAAAAAAAAACAACATATGATAAAGAAAAAAAATAATAAAAAAAAAACAACATATGATAAAAATATAATTAAACATTATATATAAGAAAGGAAAAAGGGGGGGGGTTAGGGGGGGGTTAGGAGTGATGGGTTACAGAGGCTGTGTTTGTGGAAATCATTTTCTCCTTAACGGCTCGCTTGAAAGACGTCAGACTTTGAGTCAGCCTAAATTTTGAAGGGAGATTATTCCAGCAACGAGCACCCTGAACTGCAAAAGATTTTGAGATGAAAGTTGTACCATGAGCCGGGATTGACAGGATGCGCTGGTTATTCGACCTCAGAGGTAAACCGTGACTCGCCAAGTATTCAAAAGCCTCCTTAATATAGTACGGGGTTGATCTTGCGTACAGAGCATTGTGGACAAATGTGAGTAGATGGAGCTCACGTCTTTGTCGTACAGTAAGCCATTTCAGGGTATTACGATATTCAGAAATGTGGTCAGTTTTTTTTAAATTAAAAATAAACCTTATGCCAACATTCTGAAGTCGATCAAGTTTGTCAATTAGATCCTGATTCATGTCCACATACACGATATCAGCATAGTCGATAATGGGCAACAGCAAGGATTGGACCAACAAAATGTACCTTATGTGCGGGACAGAGGCTGACTCAGCCTGCCACAGGCCACAAGTAGACTGCGTCTTCGGGTGGTAGGAGTCTCCCTTCAACACTTTGGAGACTCCCTTCGTTCGTTGACCTGGGATGTTTACTTCCACCGGGCACGACAACGCTTCAACAACTAGGTGCAGCTAGCCTATGTACTTGTAAGCACTGGCGTACCGAGCAATGATCCCAGCGGCATCCACTTTTTTTTTAATCTATTATAATATTATAAAATATATTATTTGATGTTTTTTTTGTATCGTATTTTATTATTGTTTTATGTTGAATTATATTATGATTGATTAAAATAAATTAAAAAAAACATGAATAATAATATGACATATTATTTTGATATGACAACGCGCACCTTGCGAGTAGGTTAACAGGCATGAGAGTTTTATTGTAGGTACCTTATGTCGCGCGAGTCCTACTTTGTCATTAGATAGGATATAAGTACCTTGTTTAAGTTTTACGTAAAATATAAATATAACTCATTTAAGTTACACATAAAACGATTGGGTATACCTTATTTAGGTTCTACATAAAACGATGTGATAAAACTTATTTAAGTTAAACATATAACGATAGGATATTCCTTATTTAAGTTATACGAGAAATGAGAATATACCTTGTTTAAGGTCAATTAAACATAATACCTTTATGTATTCGAGATTCTCATTTAATCTATTTATTTATTTGTATTGTATTCTGGATATAATGTTATAGAATTTATGTATTGTACAGTGTCCTTGAGATGCTTTAGCATGTAAACGACACTTGAATTTTGTCCAATAATAAATAAATAGATATACTTTTCATAAGTTTCAAATATATATAATGAGTTACAATCCACTGGATTGGTCTGCAACGAGTTTGGTTTTTCTTCTCCATTCGTCTCTATTCTCAGCCAGTCTTTTTAGCCCTACGTATGAGCCACAGTTCATGTCTCTCTTCAGTTGGTCCATATATGCGTCTCTTGGACGGCCTCTGCCATTTGTCCCCTCGGTCTTACCCTCTGCGATGGCGATGAGTAGTCCTGGATGCCTGATGTTGTGGCCAATCCAGTTAGCTCGTTGTTGGCTGATTCTCTTAAGGAGTTGCCTTTTTTCGCCTACCCTGGTTAATACTTCTTCATTTTCGACGTGCTCCGACCAAATGGATCTTGAGCATGCGTCTGTAGCACCACATCTCAAAGGCCGCCAACCGTCCGCTTTCACTCTTGCTGATGGTCCATGTCTCACAACCATAAAGCAGAATGCTCCATACAAAGGCTTTAGTAAGGTTCTTCCATACGCTTAAGTCAATATTTGGGGATTCCAATATCTTTGATTTTTTGTTAAAGGCAATCCTTGCCTGGTTTATTCTGCTTACAATTTCCGATTTGGAGCGTCCATCATGGTTTATTCTGCTGCCCAGGTACACGAACTCACTTACTTGTTTGATGCTCACTCCATTTATGGCAATGCTCGCAGTCGCTTCCTCTCTTCCGACGACCATACATTTTGTTTTTTCTTTATTTATTTTCATGTTGTACTTTGACAACAGAATGCTTTCCATTTTTCCTAAGGCTTCGCTCAGCTCCATCTCGGAGTCTGCGAGCAGTGCTATGTTGTCAGCATATCTGATCATGTTGACCTTTTTCCCATTTATTTTGACTCCTGTCCAGTTCTTCATTTCTTCTCTCAGGTCATCAATGGCTCGCTGTATATAGCAGTTAAAGAGAGCTGGCGACATTGAGCATCCTTGTCTTACGCCTTGTTCGACCCTTGCTTCTGCGCAGCTCTCTCCGCTTTTGATCACAGCCATTTCGTTCTTGTATAAACTCCAGATTGCTCTTCTGTTTTTATAACTCATTCCTATCTGGTTTAGAGTGTTAAAAAGTTGTTCCCATTCTACTTTATCGAATGCTTTTTCAAGGTCGATGAATGCTATATATGTGTTTTTATTAATTGTTATTCTCTTTTCTAGAATAAGTCTGAGACTCAGGATTGCATCTCTTGAACCAGTCTCCTTGATAGGATATACCTTATTTAAGTAACACATATATATTTATAATGTATGTATATTGCTTAACTGTTATAACAATAAAGCCAATGTGTAAGCATATAGTACTTGTGTTTATTATCATTTGCCTTATATGACTTTCTCATGTAACATACGAATGGAATGCTTTGGAATGCAAATCATCTGTTATTATTGTATGAGGGAAATATTCTAATGGGTGACCGAAAACAATAAGTCAACTAACAATGATCTGACTCTTATGCTATTTGTGTGACAATAAACTAAGTTGGCGACTTATATCTAGTTACGAAAAATTCAAAATCGATCTTCAAAAATGAGTCACTTTTCGAGTTAATTATTGTATGTGTTTTTAGGAACTCTTACTATTTCTTATTTAAGATGAATTGCTTTTATTTATAAACGTAAGTAGGTATATCATTATATATTATTATTTATCGTTTCGAAACCCAGAAAAAAAAACAATCAAACTGATCTCCTTCTACTGTGCAAAACGCACAGCAGGTGGAGATGCGTCAAAAATATCCTGCATAGTGCATGTGACAGGGCACAATAGACACCCTTGTCTTGTAGGAAGCCCCATCGTTCTCTATTTTCACGGCAGTTCCCTACACCAGATCTTAGACGATTCAGGGTTTTCCATGTCCTGTTATATATCCTCATATAATAAGTCAGCAGCGGAATTCAAGTCCTTGATCAAAATACTATCCGTTTGTGGACCACCTTTGTTATCACAATATTTTTGATTTTATAAACACGTTATCTTCAATTAATTGTAGCTTGTTTTAAATATATATTTGGCAATATTTCTGAACAAAGAAAATCTGTTTGTGAGACAATTTAAAATATTTTGTATACTCTACGAATAAATATAAAGTGATTATTTTTATTTTATCAGTACTAACAGACAAAGAAAGGTCAATTGTTATGTGTAATGAGTTCTATTTTATGTTGTCGAAGCATGGACCCTCAAGGTTAATATAGTGAACCGCTTTAAGACGTTTAAAGTGTGGATCCACAGAAGGATGTTGAAAATATCCTGGACGGACATGACAAGTAACATTGAAATATTGCGTAGAGCAAATGATCATAGAGAATTGTCCACAATAACCTCCTTCTTCTTCTTCCTCGTGTGATAGATCATCGATCTGTTGTTTCGGAAGTGATTCCCTTTTGTGACGCTGAGGACCAGCTATCTTTCCATCTCTTTGGTGGTCTTCCTCGCAAACGTGAGCCAGCCGGTGTCTTCTTTGCAGCAATGTGGGCGATCCTGTTTTCAGCCATCCTGTCTTTATGGTCGAATCGTCTCCTCTTCCTACTCCATCTCACTATGTCCTCCGTGTCGCATATGCTTCTAATCTCAGTATTTCTAATTCTATCTCTGAGAGTTTTTCCCGCGATAGCACGTAAGGTATTCATCTCAGATGTTCTGAGTAGGCTTTTGGTTCTTGCTGTGTCTGCTCTTGTTTCGACGCCGTAAGTCATTATTGGCCTGATACATTTTTTTATATTCGGACTTTACTCTCTGAGGCTTCAGCGATGAGGTTTGCCACCCATCCTGAATGTCTTGATTTTATATTGGCACGGAGAGGACAGTTTTCATGTTTCTTACATGCAGCTGATCTGCTGGCTACCCCACTTGTGGGATGTGCCGTGATGGTATAATAAATAATAAATAAATAAATACTTAAATCTCTCTACTAGCATGTGTTTGTTCCTCCATATGACACCTTTCAAACATCCAGCTGCGACTGAAGCTTTATTGGTTTGCTGCTTCACTTCATTGTACAAATCGCTATTGCAAGATATTTCTACGCCGAGGTACTTAAATGTTGCCACTTGTTCGATAGGTTTATCATCGATGGTTAATTTACATCTGAGAGGGTGTTTCGAAATAACTAAGCACTTTGTCTTATCGATAGACACACTCATATTGTACCTTTTGGAAGAGAGGTACAATATGAGTTTGTCTATCGATAACCAATCTCCGTAAAATTTCACTTGTATATTGGTCACATAATGAAATGAGAAACATATGCCATCCTACAACTGGCCATAGAAGGGAAGATTGTGGGCCGTAGAGGGGTAAGAAGAAAGCAACGTTTCTCGCCTCGGAATATCAGAGAGTGGACCGGGATGAGAGCTGTGGATGAGCCGTTTCACGCTGCTCAGGACAGATAAGGTTTCTCGCAGATGATTGTCAACGTCGGGGCGACCTAACAAGATATATGATGAAATAAAGTGCTGACAAATCGCTCTGTCTGTAAAGTTTATAATTTGGTCACATTTAATTTGACATGTTGTGAGACAGTAGGTCTCAATATACGACATTCTTTTAAGTAAGGATCTTGGGCAAGGTTGGCCAAGCCGCGGCCCGTTGGATGTCTACGTGCGGCCCGCGAAGCATATGCACATTTTTTAACAATAGTCGGTACCTACAAGTAACCGTTACTTTTTGAAAGAGGTATTTTGAGAAAAGAAAATATTCTTAAAGAAAACCGAGGAGTTTTGAAAGATTTCAAATTCCTATACCATTTTGAACACTTGGCGACGGGAGGGTTGAAATTTTAAGGTAAAGTAAAATTATCAAATATTCCATTTATGGAATACCTACCTATATTGTTGTGCGGCCTGGTGGGAAATCTTATTCTGAAATTTGGCCCGGCTGCTGAAAAGGTTGGCCACCCATGATCTAGGGTTTATCTTAGAAGTATGACTTCTTCATTCAGGTATGTCTACGACATTATATTATAGCTATTTGTATTTATAGGTCCCTACCTATTTATAATAATAATAAGTACCTCGATATATCGCATTTCATTACTAGGTTATACAGGGTGATAACAGGTATCTATACTAGTGATGTGCCAATAATAATATTCAAATTCACACACGAACATCGATACCTGAGAAGAAGAGAGCTTCATAATAATATGGCAAAAACAGAAAACTAAAAAAAAAAACATTTCACATATATTTACTTGTATCCACTAATAAGCGTTTAGAAACTTATACAGTTCATTATCCATATCCATATATATGATATCCAAATTATACGGGTGAGCGCCATTACCCCTGATTCCCCTATGTAGTTTGACGTAAATAAGTAAAAAATAATTAAATAAATAATAAATGAAAAATAAGAGTTATGAAAACTAAAATCAAAATGATAATAATATTTAATTAATATTATAATAATATTATACGAGTATTAATACTATATTAATTAATATTAATACTATATTATATTTCTCGACTACTTGATAATATTGTTTATGATCTTGACCTTCAATAGACCATTAAAGGATGACGTCACAGAAAAATCATTGAGGGGCATCAGGCATCCCAACACAACACATTCACAGTGTTTACGGTGTAATTTAAGGTGGGACGCCTAAAGAATAGATACCTAATAATCAGAAAACTGTCAGTGTCGATTTTGTTATGATTTTGTCGTCTGACTTTCTTTTTTTTTCTCTTATGGCATTACATCCTACAAGGATGATTTGCGCAATCTGATTGTTTGCCCCCCAAGCAAAAGCAAATCCATAGACAAGACCACGTGACCTTTAATGGTCTATACTAATGCTGACGTCAAATATAGAAAAAATCTTGTTCATGGTCGTTCCAGTGAATGGACCTTTCATTAAATTTGTGTTGGTAGTAATCGCTTTCTTCAGTGATCGCTAGTAATCACTATTAATGAAACGTCTATTCACACCTTTTCATTTTGGAGGATCATCCAGAGTGTGTACCTACTATATGTATATACCCCTTTAATATTGTTTATGACATCTGTATTAAGTAGCATTCACATTGCTTCACTTTGGATGATCATCCAGAGTGTCAGGGTCAAACCTGTTCATCGAAAGTGAACACGTCTGTTCACATTTGTTCATCCTATGCTTTCACTGCCATGTCTTCTTTCTCACTCATGTTGTATGTAGTTTGACGTATTTTCGTATAAAAATAATTAAACAAATTCAAAAATTAAAAAAACACTTAAAATAAATTAATATAGCTCTCAGCTGCATAATAATTTCGTACATGATTCTGACATTCAATACAAATTCATAGAGAATAAAACAAATAGTAAGATGAAACTTGTTTATGGTCGTTTCAGTGAAAGGACCTTTCATCAAAAATATGACGAGTGGTAATCTCTTTCCTCCGTCATCGTTAGTGATCACTATTGATGAAACGCCTGTTCACACCTGTTCATCTAGGAGGATCATCCGGAGTGATCACTGAAAGTGAACGTATGTGAACGACCCTTTAGGCTGTAACAGAATTAATATCAAAATTAAATATAATAAAGAAAAAGAAGAAGAGCGTTTCTGTAAAATATTTAATATTTGTCTTTGGATGTGATTGCGGAAATAGCGCGGTATGTGTGATAAACTTCATTCGGGTCTAAAAACAACGTGCCGTGACGTAGTTCTCGTAATGAGAGAGATAGCGGATAATTAGCCTATTTATTTGGGAGTAACCCAGGAAGCAGTCTCTTTATACGTCTGACCGCGAAGAAGTAATCATTAGTTTAGGTCATGGTACCTATGTGATAAATTTTAATCTCCCATGTGGAGTGTTACATTTTAAAAATCGAATATTATCAAGTTGTGTCGCATAATTGCGAACACTTTTAGAATGAATTTAAATTAATATTGTGAACAAAGTTATTTGCGGCAAGCGAGGGTCTAAATGATATACCACTAAAAATGAAGGTAAGTAACATTAGTTATTATTTAGTAGAATGCCGTTTAATGAAATATTATTTTATTTTATATCAAAAACTGATTGTGTCTTCTGTGTTTAATACAGAAGCGGTAAATATCCAGGGGGTTAGAATTCAGGAATCTTTAACATTCATTGAAATGAATGACGTCATGTGCTCAAGATAAAATATATCGATATCACCGTAAGCAGATGAATCTACGAAGATTAATCCACAGGATTAATGGATATTAACCACACAACCGAGGACAACGTGATGTCAAATTGGTAGACTGTCTACACAGATAACCTAGTTTCATAATTGATCAAAGTCATCGGGAAATCAACAGGTCACATTTTTCATTTTTTTATTGGTATGTAAGATTAAGTAGGTAAATATATAGTTATACATGAGGGTCAAGTCGAAGTGTACTTGGATATAATTGTGATGAAGGATATACAAAAGTTGATAGTCATGTAGTAATGTAATTAAGAATTTTGATAACAATGTTGTGAAAACCATTTGTCTGCTATCACCGTATAGTGGAAGTGGAATGAAGATTATTATTTAAAAACTTTCTTTGAATTAAATCAATACTCCCATGATGAATGTGGAGGATTCAATAAGACCACGTAACATTAATTAAACAATGACAATATCATATGTACCTATAGAATCATATTCAGTAATGGTTTATTATCAAACTGGAGGTGGAAATAACCCACGCAATTGAGATTAATGTGTAATGAATGGGGTCTCATTGAATGTACAATTCAAGCTCTACCGACTGAGAAAAATATAAAACTGCCACAAGGCATTGACCTACTATATCTATAAAGTGATATGCTGAGTTGGTACAGGAACAATGTAGCGTATAAACATGATTTTGTAATTCAATCAAGTGATAATAAGCGAAAAGAGGCGGGAGATTGAATTTTATTATGACAAAAACTGGAAATAAAAATACACAGTGGCGCAGTACGATTCGCAATAAGAAACAAGCTTTAACTAATAGGGAATTTGCGCATATTTTTTTTATTCTTCAAAATCATAAATAAAGTAATCAGTAACAAATACCAGTAAATTTTTTTTCGATACGTTGCTTAGTTTCTGATTTATAGCATTTTGAAATTTCGATTTTTGAACTTCCGCGAAAACGCCACATCCGAACGCGCCATTTTGATGACGTCATATGTCCCTTCGATCTCTCTGTCTACAGATGCTTAGTACATTTCGTAGTATATATCTATTGGTTTGACGAGGTTATTTACTGTTGTGGTTTGGGTTTGAACGCTTTTTTTGCCAAAAACTTCAATATGATTAAATTTTTACGTATAAATATACATCAGTTCCTATTTTTTTATTTAGTTATAATGACGAAAAACGATTTTCTCAAGGGGCGATCGAATATTTATCATGCATAATTAAGCCCGCCAGTAGGCGCTATAACTTTGTCTTATAATGTTATTACTAATTTGTAAAGTGCAATACAACATTGTGTAATAATTACATAATATTCAATGGCAATTATTATCAATTTTCCATCATTTTTAGGTTCGATTAGTGATTACAGGTTCTAAATACGCCATTACTTTTCTGTACTGGGTGCATGGTCGGAGTGAACGAACATCCTGCTAAAAAAATCTGTCCAATGTTATTGGAAAAAATCAAAGTTGGTTGAAATTAGCACAGAAGTTAAATTTTATAACTTGTGCTGAATTGAGTCATCGATCATCTACAAATAATATATCTACAGCGAGTGAGTTTCTGACAGCCAGTGTGTCAAAACCAAAAGATTTTTATTGTAAATCATATAGTATTTTAAGGATATAATTAGGGTTGCCACCCGTACTTTATTATAAAGTATTGTACGTTATTTCAGGTAATCGTACTTTATACTTTATGAGAAAAATAAAGTACGCGAAAATACTTTATTTCGCATGATTTGATTTCTTTGGGATTTTGAAAAGTTTAGTCGTAAGTATTTTTCTCGAAATCAATCAATTGGTGCTGAATCGACTTCGCAGCCCAACCTCAATGTCAGTGTCATTGTCACAATTTATTGTTTGTTTTGTACAAAGCGGTTTGAGTGCATTACGAGCGCTCTCTGGCAAAAACGTTGTGATAATCAATTTTATACAAATTTGGTGGAAAATATCGCAAAACTTGTTGACTCTTGCGAACATTTGGATTTGATCCGAGATGTGCAAAATGGGTACCCAAAACCATTTGAAATGCAAAATGGAAATGGGTTGAAACTTTTCCATTTTAAAATGCAAAATGGTTTTTAGAAAAGCATTTCAAATGCAAAATACCTATTTTCAAAATTCTTTTTAAAATGCAAAATGGTTTCTCAGGTGAAATGAAAGAGTTGAAATAAACAGCCTTATATTAAAATAATTATTAAACTTTCAAACAATTTTGTAATTTAATAGTGAAAAATAAAGTAGAAAAGCTTGTGGAATAATTTTCTAAGGTCAAGACTAATTTTTATTCTCCAAACAAATAGTTACTGATACCTGATACTGTAAAAAACCTAGAAACTTAACTAAACTTGAACCTAACCTAAAATTAACTGATACCTGATACTGTAAAAAACCTAGAAATCTCTCTGGCTCATGGAGATAGTAGGTATGCTTTTTCATTGACAGGTGCGAACTTACGATAGCAACGCTTGTTTTATACTAAACCAAATTCAGATCTTTTCGATTAAATATATTTCAGACGAACATGCCACATCTAGTAGATATAAATCAATAGTAATATTGGCATGTGTTGGTAAGAGTGAATAATAAAAATGACGGTTCAATTACTTATTTTCCATTTTCCTCCACACTTGCGTCAGGTATGGTATCAACTACCTATACATTATAATACTGTAAATTAAATGTATTTATATAAATAAAATAATAAAACGGCTTTATTCCATAACGAATGTGAATATAATTAGTTGAAAAGGAGATTACAAGATTAATGTGGCCACAAGATAAAATGAAATAATAAAAAGTATACATTAATAAAATAGACAATAATTTTAAAGAAATTAAAAAATACAGCTCACTAAGTTGACAAGTAAAGTAACTAGAACTAGATAGGTAGGTATATACAATCTTAAGACTCTTACAATTAAAAATTAGAAAGATATTAATTACAAGGAAGATTGGTGGTCACATGACGTAATAATTATTAATAATAATACATTTATATCTATATCGACAAACAAATTGAAAGGTTATCGTAATTAATGGTGGGGGGCAATTCGTGCTTTTATCAACCAATCAAAAAGCATAAAACCCAAAATTCTATGAAAAAATTATAAGATTAGGTGCCAAAATGAGTAATGTTTCAAAAATGCATTTGAAATGCAAAATGCATTGAAAAAGGCATTTGAAATGGAAATAGAAATGGGTTGAAAAAAAGGCATTTAAAATGCAAAATGGTAAATACCTATTTTGCATTTCCATTTGAAATGGATTTATTTGAAATAAAGCACATCTCTGGATGTGATAAAATAAAAATCTAATATTTATTACGTACCAATATTAGTTTTTTATCTTATTAAAACTCAAAAGCTGACTGACGAGATTTATTTAGGTAATTTGGTATATCAAAATAAAAATTAATTATTTGTAAACTATAATTATATTTTTTTTCTTCATCTTATCAAGCATTTCTTCTTTTAATAAACAAAATATCGAGTTCCTGTGGTGATTTTTGGTTTCAAAATATGAGAAATTTCATAAAAAAAAATGTTTTAAAAATTGGTCAAAAAATATTTTTTTAACATGATCCGTGAAAAAAAAAAACAAATAATACACTAATATTTTTAATAACTATCTAACTTTTAGTTGTGTTAAAAAAAATGTATTTGAAAAATCGTAGGATTCTCGTGCACTGTCTGCCAAACACCCCCGATTTCGATTTTTTGAAATATGCTTTTTTATAAACGAATACTATGAAGCTGTAATATTTTTTTTTTAATAATAGTCGGTACAAGTACCCGTTACTTTTTTGAAAGAGGTATTTTGAGAAAATATTCTTAAAGAAAACCGAGGAGTTTTGAAACATATCAAAATCCTATACTTACCATTTTGAAAATTTGGCAATTGGTAGAAATTTTAAGGTGAAGTAAAATTATTAAATTTTCCGTATATGAAGTAAATTGTTGTATGGCCCGGTAGAAAATCTCATTTCTGAAATTTGGCCCGGCTGCTGAAAAGGTTGGCCATCCATGGCCTACATACATCCACAAACGTAATTTCGATAGTGAAACAGATCAAATATGTGAATGTGTTACACCGAAAAAATATTTAAAAATTTACTTATTTACTGAAATTTAATTATAGACTGTGAAGATGCTGTGCAATTGTTTAGTAGAGATATTTATTTGATACAAACTGCAAAAAGCGGTAAAAACATGTTTTTTAAACATAAAAATAAAGAAAAATAAATTGTACTTTATTTTGATACTACGTACTTTTTTTTTCTTGCCTATAATGACCAATGTACTTTATCTGCAGAAAAAAAAGGTGGCAACCCTAGATATAATAACAAATGTCGACACTACAAGCATCCACTACTTGATAGATATGTTCATTTATAACAATATTGATACTGTGAATGATTTTGTTTGTTTTGTCATTGGACGATAGATATGGAAAGCTGCAAAGAAGTCGCTGAACTTGCAGTACAGTAAGAGGCTTACAATATCGGCATGCGTAGAAATAATTTATTCGGTGTCGTATAAGTTAGGTATATTTGTACATCTTGGACTACACAATATTTGTATGATCTTTTTGGAAACTTTTTGTAATAATTACCTCCTTCCAAAATGTTAAAAACCGGACTCAAATACCAATCGATTGTTAATCCCATACATTACGATAAAGAACAAAACATCACTCAGGACATGTGACGTCACAAATGCAATAACCATCGACATGGCGTTCAAACAGCGGGCGAAAAATCGTGATTTTATTTATTAAAATAATAAATGAAAAATATTTATTTTTAAGTTTTTATCAAAATATAATCAGTATATAACCTTTTTCTACCTAATTAATGCATTTCACAAAATATTCCTCTCGAGTGCAAGTTCCCTATTCTCAGCTGTTTTCATGTTTACACGCCGGAACTACTCAGGTTATCAGTCCATGGATATAATCAGTGTTCTCGAACGACATTTTCCAATATCGGTAGAAATATCCGCAAAAATCGGTATAAAAGGAATATTTGTACCCAAAATCGGTATATGGGGTAATTGTACCGACGATGGTCAATATCGGATTCTTTTCTTTTCACGAAAATTTCTACCCCCCCGTCGCCGAATTTTCGAAATGGTATAGGAATTTGGAATATTTCAAAAACTCCTCGGTTTTCTTAACCTTCGCCTTACTGAAATAAAAAACCTACGCGCGCTCCTAACATGTGTAGTGACTACACATTTTCAAATAAGCTGTTTAAGATAGAAAAAATAGGAATAATCATAGCCAAACCATTCGGACAGTTATAAGTAAAGTATTGTACATGTGTATTGTATAGGAAATCATAAAAATATATAAATTATTGCTGAAAACGTGAAAAAATAACATCGTCTAGCGCTCATGAACCTAGCGAGAAGACAACTCATTATGAATAGCGAATGCCAACTGACGGCTGACCGCACGCATAGCGACGCATTGTGCAATCGGCATTCATCGGCAATCATCGGCCGATGGTCCGACATACATTTGCGTAAACTGCAGTGGTTGCAAACTATTTAATATGTTATTTAATTAATTTATTTATTGTTACACAATTATAAAGACAATTGTTGGAAGGCCAATCGAGAACGGGTGTGAATAGAAACAAATACGTGCAGGAGCCAGGGAGTATATTAGCCAACTGATATGAAAATTGTTACATAATACACAACAGTATTACAAGTGAAAATATATGCACCCAATTTAGCTATTTTATAATAAGCATTTTTTATGTGATTTAACATATTCCCAAGGACGCACGAAGAGATGCCTTGATGTTTTAGTGGACTGTATTTTTTTTAAATTTTATATTTTTTCTCATCTCTTCGTATCATCCCAGGAAATCATGCCTTCACCATTTTACATTCAGACACACAATATTTCACTCCATTATACATTGAATTACTCTTCATATTCTATAAATATTAACTTTTGTTATTTTTTAAGTACTCACAATTATGTTTCATAAACTGTAAATTTGTTTAACAATAAAGTTATTATTTTTTGTAATTATATAGGTATTTTCATTTACCTACAAATTTAATTTACATAGGCACACATTTTTACCTATATTTTAAATATTAATTAACATTGTTGCTAATTATTGCTCTATACCTAACGAGCCTTTTAATACATATTTATATTATTATATATTTACATCACAGTTCTGCCTTATTTACATAAAGGAATTTTATTTGGCTGCTGCATGAAAGACAATTTATTAAAAGGCACAACTACTGTAATGCAAATTGTTACAAGTGTAACATTTCACAAATAACAAATGTTATTTTTTTTAATAGGTAGGTACTACCAAACAAATATCAAAGGAAATTTTACCAATAGATATAATTATAATATAGGTTGTTACAAGTGTAACATTTAATAAATAACAAAGGTTATCATTTAATTATTAAGTACCTCCAATTAATTAGGTATTAAAGAAATTTTTATTGATATTAACCTATAATGTAAGCTGTTACAAATATAATATTTCACAGATAACAAAAAGTTATTATTTTAATTGATAAGTACCTCCAAATAGGTATTTCACATATACCTAAAAGAATTTAATTATTTTTACTGGTAGGTACTTCCAACCAAAGCAAGAATATAAAATATATTTTTCAACATAAAAGACATCTTTTTATGCAAACATTTTTTTTGATAATATAGAAATACATACAAATTTTGTAAACAATAGGGAAGTGCCTATATGTTTTTGCAATTAATTTGCTTTACAATTTATTATAGGTTTTCATGTATACAATAAACATATTGTAGATGAATATATGTAAAAAGCATATAGGTATTTAATCTTTTAAATTACCTTTTTAAACATTGTATAATGTTGTTACATTTAAATATTATTTTTATTTTGTGAATACATTTTATAATAAAATAAGTAGGTATTTACTTATACATTTTACATGCCTATTTATTTGTATTTATTTAAACATTCAAATAGCTATATTTCTACATAATGTGATCACAAAAATAACTTCTTTTAATTTAAGCAGATTGATTACAAAATTATTTCCAAAATGTTTTATTTTTGAAAACATTAATATTGCTAATAGGTTTATGAAGAATAATAATATTCTTATTACAACATTCACAACAACATTATATTGACATACATATACCTACAATATTCATTTTATTAATAGATAATTCTGGTATACCTATACCTTTTTACTATGAAATATGATATTCAAGTGTCATTACCTATTAGGATTTCTCTATTTTGCACAACATTTTTATGATATTTTTTACAAGTAAATCAAATTACTAATTTGGACATGAAGTAAATCATTTGTTTACATTTTTGATATACCTAGACGCATATAATAATTATACATTTTAATTATAATTCTTTTTATATTTTATTTGTATACCTACTGGTAACTGTTCTAAATATTTGAACATTTTAACAAAATTATTTTACAATTTAAATAAATGATTTTTCCTATTGAACATGTTTTAATTTTTTTTACCTTATTGGTAAATAATGAATTTTTTATCTATATTATTGGACATGTTTTCCTATTTTTCTTATGATAGGTACCAATATACAGATCTGCCTATAACAAGCAGGCATAAATTTTACTGTTACATATAAGTATACATAAACAATATTATTTTATTGGGTTGATGTTACCCAAACAATTTTTAAACTTGTATTCAATACAATAAGTATAATTTTTTATAAGACACCTTTGTGTACTTACTAGAGATAAATATCTCATTTTTTTATGTAATGTAATTTTTGTTATATGCAATATTTATTGTACAAGACAATTTCAAATTTTAAATGCATATTTACAGGTATTGTTACTAACGTAACGCTCATGCATTTTATGGCAAGAGTATTTTTGTTGCGGACCATGAAAGACCCTTTTTTCTTCTTGAACAATCAAGAGAAATGCTAATTAATAGCAAGCTCGGCCCATTTCAATATACGACCGGCTTTATTTTCTTCACCCTTAAGGTGATTTTTTACTTGCGTTGATCGCAATGGGGAACATGCATGTGTGAGGAATATGAATAAATGTTATCAATTCATATTAATAAATATATGCTGATCACGAGTATCCTAATAAGAAACGATATAATAAAACTTTTCATTCATTATTTTCACTTTAAAAATCCATATTTTTTGTTATTGAATTAGTCCGGTGTGACGTCGCTAGGCGCTATTTTGTATTGCCACACATTTCACTCTAGTACTGTTTGTAGCGCCTGATATTGTCAAAAACTGCTCCGCCACGAGTGAACCTTTTTGCGGCGAAGTGCGAAAATTGCTTTTTTAAATAGTGATAAAAACCTTAAAAATGCACATTTAAAAATATGAAAAGCACCAAAATTTTTCTAATTTTCTGTACTATTTTTTGGGTTGAAAATTTTTTTTTGTGAACGTTCCCCATTCAAGAACAATGATTTCTGCTCAAGCGATACTCTCAACGACAAGATTTTTTTATTAGAAGCCATGAAGACTCCATTTTTTTATTCTCTTGATTGATTAACAATCAAGAAAAATTGACAAGCTCGAACCATACGTTCGGCTCTATTTTTTCACCCTAAAGGTGCACTTGGGTTGATCGCAATTCAAGAGCAATAATTTCTGCTCAAGCGATGCTCACAACACCAAGATTTTTTTTTATTCGAGGCCCTAAAGACCCCATTTTTTTATTCTCCTGATTGATTAACAATCAAGAGAAATAGGCGAACTCGAACCATTTCAATATACGTTCGGCTCTTTTTTCATTGTTAGAGGACACGAAGACCTCTTTTTATTTTTACCTCTTTGGGTAACATTCTTGCATTATGTGGCAAGAAATTTAATTTTGTTGCAGGTCATGAAGCCTGCCTTTTTAACACAACATCTACAATAGTGTGTGCATATTTATTTGCGATGTTACAAAATACCATACATCTCAGAATTGCAATTAAATAATAAATAATAATGAATTTAGACTTTAAATCATCTTAACAAACATGTAAACATTACTTATCTCATAATAATTATATCATCTGTCATATTGACATTTGGTTTCCATAGATGATGTTTGACGCATAAACAGAGGCTGATTATTTAATTTTCCTCCATGGCTCCGTTCAATGAGTTGACTCTGTGTTGTGTGCTTCATCCATGGTTGAATAATGGCTGCTATCAAAACAAAGATGGCGCCATCCCTTTTCCGCTTTCTGATCCGAAATCAATATGGCGGCCTCATGAGTAGCTCGTTCCAATATGCCAGTCCTTGAATGGGTGTAGAAATTCCAAATGCGATCTTCTTTTGAAATATACCTAGGTTTCTCCCTTCATCTAGGTTATTTGGACAAGCTGATTTCCTTGTACGGCACTTCACAATCATGTGTTGCATTTTATTTTGTTTTATATGAATATTGTCACAATTCTGCATGTTCGGTTTCTTCCACATGGTATTTTATTAAATGCTATTTTTGCACATCGCTTTTTATTTATTTTTATAAATATATTTCATGGTATATATTTAATTTATTGAGCGGCATTCTATAATATTGCCTTTTTAATTTTTAATTATTTTAAATTTCTACATTGTGCATATTTTTTATAAGCACAATTATTTTATTATTGCGAAAATCGCATGAATTTATATTTAAATTGAGTGGCCTTTTTTATATTATTTTTTAAATATTGATTTATTTATTTATGTTAAATTTTATAACACTTATATTGAAATTGAGTGGCACTTTTAATATTATAATTAAATATTATTTTTTTAATTTATTACTTTTAATTTTATAATTGATTTAATTATTTTAAAACTTTAATTTCTTCTTGCACGTGTTATGTTTTAAATGTCCAAAATTGATTTTTAATTGTTTTAGAATTACATTTTTTGAATTTTGTATTATTTAGCACTCGATTAACTTTTAATATTTTCGCTGGTTCAATAATTTTTACTTATTTTTAAGAAAATAAATCCGGGTCGATTGACCATGTTGGAAGGCCAATCGAGAACGGGTGTGAATAGAAACAAATACGTGCAGGAGCCAGGGAGTATATTAGCCAACTGATATGAAAATTGTTACATAATACACAACAGTATTACAAGTGAAAATATATGCACCCAATTTAGCTATTTTATAATAAGCATTTTTTATGTGATTTAACAACAATCAATGCATAGAAAATGGATTATCCGACCTGTTCTAGGATTTAGCTAAGACAAAATATATGTATGTAATCATATCAAGATTATAATCAAAGTAAATGAAAAGTTAAAGTATAACCAGCACATATAATAGTCCATACAACAGTTCAAAAAAAAGAACAGGCAACTTACAAACTTACAGATAAAAAAATGATTTACAGAAAATAGATAAAATTAAAAATCATTTAAACCGTAAAAGTTATAAGCAGTAATAGATACAATAAGATGAATAACTTTATAACTTAGTTCCAAATGTCTCTCGAAGAATCCGCACTTTTATTAACTCTTAAATAATTTTTTTATTTCACAATTAATGATTCTGGATATAATTTAACTCAAAAATTAGACTTACCGGTAAATTTATATATTAAAATTCAAAAATCTATTATAATATTAAATACATGGAATATTGTAAAAAAATTTGAACGCAGATATTTCAGGCACGATGCTGGTATTTGAACCTGTGTTTTGAGCCTAATACTTTGATATCCTGTATATCTGGATTGGTGAATTTTTCGCGGCATTAGACTGTTAAGTTTTTGTATGATCATGACTGATACTGATAATATGGAGACTTATCTGGTTGTATAATACTGAGAAGTGTGGTTGGCCATTCCGCCGCCGCGTAAAAAATAATATTATTACGTTTATGTTTATTTTAATTGTAGATAATAATATTTATTTGAAATGTTTACCTACATAATAATATTTATTTTAAATGTTTATATAATAATATTTATAAATAAATCGCTAATAAATCCATAAATGAAGTGCCCTCACAAAGAAATGAACTGAAAACTAACGTTATATGATATACACCTTTCCCTCTTATGATACAATAATATGATGAAAAGTTAGTATTTAGAATAAAGTAAAATGAATACTTACCTAGTTATAATTATTGAAATTATTATGGAACGGAAATAATAAATCACTTTGAAACCTCTGTCAACTTCGGAAGTAAAATAATATATCTCTATTGATAAAACACAACTGAGTGCTATTTCGCATAGTCATTCCACAGCACAGTTCGCGAGAGCGAGACGTAAATAGTATTCACTATCTAACGACAACAGCCGAGTACGAGCAGTCGAAGACACGTGAGATACAGTATTAATACATCGCGCATTTGATTGTATTAGTAAGATATTTTGTTTGTGTTTGTAATTTTATTTCCATTCTCCAAAAAATGTCTTTGAAATAGTCAATAAGTTCCAATTATTGTCAATATAATTTTTTAGTTCGATGCGTAAATATATGGCTGAGGATTACCTAGAATCTTGACCTTCTATTTATTGTACTTATTGAAATATTAATTATAAACAGAAGCATGTGTACTGGCTACACATTTTAGTACGGCGAAAGTTAAAGAATATTTTCTCGCAGTACCTCTTTCTAAAATGTACCGGGTATTTGTACCGACGATGTCAATATCGGGTACTTTCCTTTTTAGAAAATTTCTACCCCCCCGTCGCCAGATTTTCAAAATGGTATACGAATTTGGAATAATTCAAAAACTCCTCGGTTTTCTTAAAGAATATTTGCTCGAATTCAATAAATATCCGGTACTTTTACTGAATACCCGATACTTATCTACCGATTATATTTCCCTATCGAAAAATAGTAAAAATTGGTAGATTACTAGACCATTTCGGTATATCAGTAGGACTGGGCCCATTTCGGTATAAATACCGAAAAATCGGTAGGTTCGAGACCACTGGATATAATAAGTCTATGTTGTCTACGGTCATCATGGACATTTATTTCTAAATTTGGTCTACAAGTTTGTCTATGGAATTTGGTTGTCAAAAATAGACAGTAGTCAGGTGTATGCGTAACACAGAAAGCATTGTGTCCCGTGGTAAAGATATATTATTGAATACCCAAAACACGATTACTTTGAGTTAATATCTACGGAGTTATGAAAGGATCCAGTGCTGACGAACACAACATTGCAGAATGTCAACAGATTAATTGCGTCTTGTGTAACATGCTAATATGTGTAACTGAGGATGATGGTATCGAAGCCTTTTTAGCGAATATCGAAGTGAAACGTGAACCTGTTGAGGAAAACAGCCGTGACATTGGATATGCAGTTCCGTATGGTGATATTGATATAGATGAACCTGATATAAAAGTTGAATGTGAGAGAGTCAAAAATGTGACAGTGTCCAGTACATCGTCCCCACATACAGAGTGTACATCAGGTCCAAGTAATCAAACTCAAATAAAGGAAATGAGGCGTAGAAATGTTCGCAATGTGAAAAGCAAGAGTTTGGCAAAAACGTTAATAAGTACATTCACGTGTAATATTTGTTCAAAAAACTTCAGTTCATTAAGCAAAATGAAGAAACATCGAATAAAGCACAGTGGCAAAAATCCTTTTGAGTGTAATATTTGTATGAAAAAGTTTAGTCGACTTCAGAATTTGAACACTCATAAAAGAAAACATAGTGGTGAAAAACCTTTTGAGTGTAATATTTGTATGAAAAAGTTAAGTTGACTTCAGAATTTGAACACTCATAAAAGAATACACAATGGTGAAAAACCTTTTGAGTGTAATATTTGTATGAAAAAGTTTAGTCAGTCGAGTACTCTTATAAAACATAAAAGACTACATACTGGTGAAAAACCTTTTGAGTGTAATATTTGTATGAAAGAGTTTAGTCAGTCTCATCATTTGAAAAATCATAAAAGGGCTCACAGTGGTGAAAAACCTTTTGAGTGTAATATTTGTATGAAAAAGTTTAGTCATTCTGCTTATTTAAAAACTCATAAACGAATTCACAGTGGTGAAAAACCTTTCGAGTGTAATATTTGTATGAAAAAGTGCAATGATTCTAGTACTTTAATAAAACACAATAGAATACACAGTGGTGAAAAACCATTCGAGTGTAATATTTGTATGAAAAAGTTTAGTCAGTCTGCTAATTTAAAAACTCATAAACGAATTCACAGCGGTGAAAAACCTTTTGAGTGTAATATTTGTATGAAAAAGTTTAGTCATTCTGCTAATTTAAAAACTCATAAACGAATTCACAGTGGTTAAAAACCATTCGAGTGTAATATTTGTATGAAAAATTTTAGTCAGTCTGCTAGTTTAGAAAGGCATAAAAGAATTCACAGTTTAGAATAACCTTTCGAGTGTAATATTTGTATGGAAAAGTTTAGTCAGTCTGCTAGTTTAGAAAGGCATAAAAGAATTCACAGTTTAGAATAACCTTTCGAGTGTAATATTTGTATGAAAAAGTTTAGACAATCTCATCTTTTGAATAATCATATTAAGATATTGTACAATGTTGAATTACTTTTCGAATGAATTTTTCTACGAAAACGTTGAGTCGATTCGGAGAAACATTAATTATTCACTGCATGCATTTCGTTATTACAGTTATTATAATTTTAATAAACTAAATATAAAACACGTCGAGAACACACGACTAATTCAATACAATACTTTAAAATATATCAACAATAAATATATAAAGTATTTTTGCTAAAATAGTATTTAATATTCTTTAGACTTTCCACCCAGTATTGTGTGATTTTGCCATATTAAATAATAAAAATGTTCGGCAAAATATCATATTGTTAGACATGACCAAACACCGCAACTTTTTATCAAAACTATCCTATAAAGCAGTGGCTCTTAACCTTTTTGGGGGTACTGAACTCCACCAGCTACAGCATATGCATTCACCGAACCCCTCCTAATTTGAAAAATAAAATTAGATTTTTACAAATTCAAAACATGATATATATTTATATATATGTGTAAAAAAAATAAAAAAATAAATTAAAAAAACATAGATCAAAACATTAAATTTTAATGGTTATATCAAAACACGAAACATATTAATTAATGAATTATCGGAGTATTTTTTTCTTTTTTCAACTCGCAAAACTATCTTGCTTTCAAAATTATTTTCACCGAACCCCTGGGGTTCGATCGAACCCAGTTTAAAAACCACTGCTATAAAGTATTGACGTGAATCTATATGTGTTTTGCAAGCTACACCTAAAACGAAAGGTATTACCTTATTTAAAACACATATATATTAATAATGTATATTGCTTAAGTGTTATATAAATAAAGCCAATGTGTAAGCATATAATTTTTAATTATAATTTTTATTTTTATGATTTGAAGTGATGCAGTGTATTTTATTTTTGTTTTGAGTTTTGATTTGCCTTATATCACTTTTTCTTGTAACATACGAATGGAATGTTAATCATCTGTTATTGTTGTGAATATTCAAATGGGCGACCGAAAACAATATTAGTCGACAAACAATGAACCGACTCTTATGCTATTTGTGTGACAATAAAGTAAGTTGGCGACTTATATCGAGTTACGAAAAATTTAAAATCGAACTTCAAAAATGAGTCACTTTTCGAGTTTGTTATTGTATGTATTTTTACGCACTTTCTTACTATTTCTTATTCAAGATGAATTGCATTTATTTATAAACGTAAGTATATCATTATATACTATTATTTATCGCTTCGAAATCCAGAAAAAAAAACAATCAAACAGATTTCCTTCTACTGTGCGATACGCACAGCAGATGGAGATGCGTCAAAAATATCCTGCATAGTGTATGTGGCAGGGCACAATGGACACCCTTGTTTTGTAGGAAGCCCCATCGTTCTCTATTTTCACGGCAGTTCCCTACACCAAATCTTAGACGATTCAGGGTTTTCCATGTCCTGTTATATATCCTCATATAATAAGTCAGCAGCGGGATTCAAGTCCTTGATCAAAATATTATCCGTTTGTGGACCACCTTTGTTTTCACAATATTTTTGGTTTTATAAACACGTTATCTTCAATTAATTGTAGCTTGTTTTAAATATATATTTGGCAATATTTCTGAACAAACAAAATCTGTTTGTGAGACAAACTAAAGTATTTTGTCTACTGTATGAATAAATGTAAAGTGATTATTTTTATTTTCTCAGAGCTAACAGACAAAGAAAGGTCAATTTTTATGTGTAATGAGTGCTACTTTATGGTGTCGAGGCATGGACCCTCAAGGTTAATATATATCACTAACCGCTTTAAGGCGTTTAAAATGTGGATCCAAAGAAGGATGTTGAAAATATCCTGGACGGACATGACAAGTAACATTGAAATATTGCGTAGAGCAAATGTTCATAGAGAATTGTCCACAATAACCAATCTCCGTAAAACTTCATTTGTATTTTGGTCCCATAATGAAATGAGAAACATAGGTATACATTCCTACAACTAGCCATAGAAGGGAAGATTGTGGGCCGTAGAGGGGTAAGAAGAAAGCCGCGTTTCTCGCCTCGGAATATCTGAGAGTGGACCGGGATGAGAGCTGTGGATGAACCGTTTCACGTTGCTCAGGACAGATAAGGTTTCTCGCAGATGATTGTCAACGTCGGGGCGACCCAACAAGATATATGATAAAATAAAGTGCTGACAAATCGCTCTGTCTGTGAAGTTTATTATTTGGTCACATTTAATTTGACATATTGTGAGACAGTAGGTCTAAATAAACGACATTCTTTTAAGTAAGGATCCTGGGCAAGGGTGGCCAAGCCGCGGCCCGCCGCGGCTTGACATATTGTGAGACAGTAGGTCTCAATATACGACATTCTTTTAAGTAAGGATCTTGGGCAAGGGTGGCCAAGCCGCGGCCCGGGGCCGCACGTTGCCCGTTGGATGTCTACGTGCGGCCCGTGAAGCATATGCACACCTCTAACAATAGTCGGTACCTACAAGTATCCGTTACTTTTTGATAGAGGTATTTTGAGAAAAGAAAATATTCTTAGAGAACCGAGGAGTTTTGAAAGATTTCAAATTCCTATACCATTTTGAAAACTTGGCGACGGGAGGGTAGAAATTTTAAGGTGAAGTAAATTGATCAAATATTCCATTTATGGAATACCTACCTATATTGTTGTGCGGCCCTGTGGGAAATCTTATTCTGAAATTTGGCCCGGCTGCTGAAAAGGTTGGCCACCTATGATCTAGGATTTATCTTAGAAGTGTGACTTCTTCATTCAGGTATGTCTACGACATTATATTATAGCTATTTGTATTTATAGGTCCCTACCTATTTATAATAATAATAAGTACCTCGATATATCGCATTTCATTACTAGGCTATACAGGGTGATACGTGGTATCTATATCTATACTAGTGATGTGCCAATAATAATATTCAATTTCACACACGAACATCGATATCTAAGAAGAAGAGAGCTCCATATGGCAATAACAGAAAACTTAGAAAAAAAACATTTCACATATATTTACTTGTATCCACTAATAAGCGTTTAGAAACTTATACAGTTCATTATCCATATCCATATATATGATATCCAAATTATACGGGTGAGCGCCATTACCCCTGATTCCCCTATGTAGTTTGACGTAAATTAGTAAAAAATAATTAAATAAATAATAAATGAAAAATAACAGTTATTAAAACTAAAATCAAAATGATAATAATATTAAATTAATACTTAAATTAATATTAAGTTGCTCCTTAGCAACGGCGATAATAAGAAGCTAAATAAAATATCTCTGAAGATATAATTTAATTAAAATACATTTACACTAAATGTATACAATATAACAACAACAACAATAATTTGACAGACGTGTAGTTTTTGCTCCCGCGAATTAATTATTTTATTGTGTTAAATACACATCGAAATTTGATCGTGAGTGACATACACAGCATATTAAATCGTTGCGCATCTTATAATGGTGTACTCTCAACATAAATCGCAATAGTTAACACTAATCATTCATTCATATTGTCATAAAGAAAAAACTGTTACAATAAATCTCAATAGTTTTAATCAACTCAATTGACTAACAGCATAAGTCACTTTTCGCGTTGTGTTTTTTTTTTTTTTTTTCTTTTGTTCTTCACAAAGTTCTCAATATGAAGTGCTACTCGTGCAAAGACAGTGTTATAAGCGATGACTTGGTTACGTGCGCTGCTTGTAAAGAACCATTCCACTACTGGTGTCAGGGAATAGGAGAGTCAACTTTCAGAAAGATGGGATCTAAGAAGCAAACGTGGAAATGTTCCCATTGCAAAGCCACTGCGAAGCCCACCAAGACAGCCGAAGATGTACTCTCTCCAAGTATTGAAGAACCCACCAATTACGAAATTTATAAACAAATCGAAGCTATGAGGAGAGAATTCAGTGGGAAGTTGGAGGAGCAATCAACAATGTTCCAAACCTTGCTAAGGGAAAATGAAGAATTAAAAAAGTCAGTTAGCTTTTTGTCAGAGAAATATGACAAGTTGAATTCAAAAATTTCTGAACATGAAATACTGAAGTCAAAAATTGAGGAAATGAGGAATGAAAATGTAAATTTGGAAAAGAGGGTGCAAACTCTAGAAGAAATAATTGATCTAGACAGGCAACGACAAAATGTTTTGAAACTCGAGATAAAAGGGATTCCTTTCCAAAGTGGGGAGAATCTTCGCTCTCTTGTCTCGAAAATAGGCGAAGTCACTGGAATGAAGATTAAAGATGAAGATATTGTAAATGTAAAAAGGTTTTCCTTCTTGAAAAGGGATATTCAAAATGATATTGACTCCCCATCTATTGAACTGTCACGTCAGGGCATCATATGTGTCACATTTTCTTCGGCAGAGCTGAGAGGTACTTACTTAAAGCAGATTAGAAGCTTCAACGCGGCAAGGATTGTACCAAACAAATTGAATACAAATGTTTTGGGAATGGAGAAGAAGGTTCCTATATACGTTCAGGAAGCCGTTACACCAAGAATCCGCCATATATTTATGGAAGCCAGAAAAATTGCTAAAGAAAGGCAATTTAAATATACATGGATCAAGGAAGGAAAAGTGTTTATGAGGAAGAATGATGGGGACAGAATACTTTATATAAAGCAACTGGCGGTGTTGAAGTCATTATGAGTGTTATTGTTTTTATTTTGTTTGAAATTATTCTTTTTTTCTTGTGAAATGTTGTTATTTTTTGATTTTTTTTTACTTTTTACATGCACTTATTGTTGCTATCAAATTTGTTGTAGTCATGTTAAAACAGACTTACACACTTTTACAAGTGAGTTTACTCACACTTTGATTGTACTGGATAACCGATACAAAATCGAAGTAGATATTAATATTTTTAATTTGCTGATGGATCTCAATGATGTGAAATATTTTCTTGCTTTGAATTCTTGTACTGCAATTAATTTCTTAGTTTTATATATTATACTTTTAAGGTTTTCATACATTTTAATCGGGAGAGAAAAGGTACTTATGACTGATGGAACTGCAACAATAATAATTATTGCTACTGCGTGCATAATGCTTTATGTACTAGGCATGTATAAGTACTATATTGTCTCGCGATGTAGTGTGTGTTTTGAATTAGATTGTTTTGATGTTATAAAGGTTGATTTTACTAGTGTAGGGGTGATCAATCTAACATTCTGTGTGTTCTGTGTTTCGTGTTGTCTTTCGTGGGTTTTAGTGAGAAGAAATGTATATTTGATTTTAATAGATGTGCTATATTATTCGTTAAACGAGTGTAGATATTATGAATTGCCCAACTTGTGTGTTTTGTTTGTTATCTTGAAAGTAATACTTATGGAGGTTAACAAGCATGTGATAAGTGAAATGCTATTTCGATCATTGTCAATCACCATATTCACCATACAAAATCTCTGCTCTGTAATGGTTTATAGAGTCTCTAAGCGTGTTGTGATTGATAGATACAAAATTACGTTTGTGGTAAAAAGTGTAGATCATAACTGTAAATTGAGTACAAATTCATTTGTTTGTATCATACACAAAAATGCTTTATATTGGAATCGCTGTGCGGTATTGGGGAACTTTGTTTTGTTTATTTCAATTATTGTATTTCGATTTCAAGTTGATGTGGTTGAAATTTTTGCTGTAAAACTACTAATACGTATTATTATAGAATGTGTTATACTCCAATATGTAATCTATATGTTTTTGTGTGGTGCTGTCTTTGTCGGGAAGTGTAGTGTGATATTATCTTACGATGATATTTCACACTATGATATGATGTATTTCTGGACGGTGACATGGAGAGGGAATATAGGGGTAAGTTTACCAACATATACATTGTATGTTTGTCTTTATTATTGCCTTGTACTTGTATTTTTAATTTCGATTTACGTTGGGAGGGGGCTCTGTCTTGTTGTGACATTTGGTTGTGATATTAGTCGAAGGCAACTACTTTACTACTACTGCATGAATGTATGCTGTATTGTATATACACCCTTGTATTGTAATATTTTAACTTGCCGTATATTATTGAATTCGCATTGTGTATTGAATGTCACAGTAATAATTAAAACGTTCAGTTGTGATATAGGCCGATGCGTATTTACACTATTTTATGGGAGACAACGACCAGGCGTATATAGTGTTATTTTATATACATACTTATATTATGATATTTTAAATCGCTGTGAGCCGATGTTATATGCGTTGAATAATGTTGCACATAATAACTGTTCTATATATTGTATTTTTTACTGGCGAAACTGCTACTAATCAGAGCGATGATTGTGATATGTTAAATAGTGAATACTTACTGGACCAGTTATTTGCTTCAGATGTAAATAATTGTGACATTGCATCGACATCCAACTTGGAATTTTGCCGGGAAAGAATTAAATGCGTGAACGGACTTACTGTACTTTGCTTGAATATTAGAAGCATTTCGGCTAATATGGATGGTTTACTTGTATTACTTCATGCATTGGAGGTTGACATTGATATTATTGTTTTAACGGAGTGTTGGCTGAAGTCTATCATGTCTGTAATCGAGATACCTAATTATTCATCACATTATTCTCAGTACAATTATAAACAGAACGATGGAGTGGCAGTTTATGTTAAGATGGGAATACGTTATAATGCGTGTGAACTTAGATTGTGTAATGCTAATTGTATTAAAGTGGACGTAGTGCCAAGCATCACGATTTTAGCGATTTATCGTTCGCCTGCTAATATTAATGATTTTAATTTTATATCTTCTCTCGGGGATACATTGGCACAGTTTTCGGATGCGAAGGATCTCGTTGTATTGGGTGACTTCAATATTAACACACTCGATTTGGATGATACATTTTCAAATGAATATATTAATTTAATATTATCTTACGGTCTTTTAAATCTTGTAAATGTACCTACGAGAGTAACTCCCTTAACTTCAACATGCATTGATCATATTAACTGCAGAACCAAGTATGAAAAGAAAATAACAATTTTGGAAAATTCTATAACGGATCATTTTACATTGTTTCTGTCTCTAAGTTTTGATTTTGATAAAATTAAACGAAGTAGTGGGGTTTATACGGTGAACAGATTAAGTGAAGCGGGACTTAAAGCTTCTCTAGAGTCTGAGGATTGGAATAGTGTTTATGAGAGTGTAAATCCAAACTTTGTAACAGAAAACTTTATTTCTACTATGGTTAAACATATCAATTTAAACACAATATCTTACATAAGAACTATTCCTCACAGTAAAAGGAGACTCAAACCCTGGATAACTCCTGGCCTCGTTAGGTCTATTCGTGTGAGAGATAATCTAAATAAATTGAGGAATAACCATCCATACGACGTTGAGTTACAGACTCGATACAAGAAATATCGCAACATGTGTCATAAGTTAATAAGTGTAACAAAGAATAAATTTTACAGAGATAAAATTAGTAGGGTAAAGCAAAATCCTAAAGAGGTATGGAAAACAATTTTTCAAGCTTCTAATAAACAAGATAATAGGCATCATATCGATAAAATCAACATTGATGGGTGTGTATACTCTGCTGACAGGGAATTGCCTGAAATTTTGAATGGATTTGCTGATCATTTCACGAATGTTGGTCCTGTATTGGCAAACAAGATTCTTTCTGAATTGAACACTACTGAACTAGACTTGTTGATGGCGGAGACGAACTGTCGTCAGACACTGAATGGGTTTAAACTAAGTCCCTTATCCGAAGCGGAAATAGTTAAGTCAATTGATGAATTGAAGATCACTCGATCTAGATCAGATGATGGACTCTCTACAGATGTTATCAAAATTTCAAAACCATACATAGTGAAGCCACTTCAATACATTTTTAATCTAAGCATTAAGGAAGGTATATTCCCTGATTGTTTGAAGAGAGCAACAGTTATACCCTTACATAAGGGTGGCGATACCTCTCATGTTGGTAACTATAGACCGATATCTTTATTGCCTCACTTGTCGAAGCTTTTTGAGAGACTTATTAAATTGAGATTGGTGTGTTACCTTGACAACAAGAAAATTATTTCAAACAATCAGTTTGGTTTTAGACTGAGAAAAGGTACCGATGATGCTATTGCAGCGGTATCTGAACATGTTTCAAATGAACTGGACAAGGGACGCAAATGTATAGCGGTCTTCCTCGATCTAGCGAAAGCTTTTGATACTGTTTCTCATAAAATTTTACAAGGTAGATTGCGCAAGATCGGAGTAACTGGCCAGGAACTGAAATTTTTCCTTAATTACATGAATGATCGTACTCAGTCGGTATTGATAGATCAAAGTAGATCATCACCTAGAAACATAACATTCGGGGTCCCACAAGGAAGCGTTCTCGGTCCAGTTTTATTTTCTCTGTACGTAAATGAATTGCTTTCATTACCTGTTGATGGTAAAATCATATGTTTCGCTGATGACACCGTTATATTATTCGAAGGTGAAAACTCTCAAAGTGTTTTTGAGAAATGCCAAAGGGGTCTAAATGTTATCAAGGATTGGCTGGATAGATCATTGTTGTCGTTGAATGTGGATAAGACTCGTTACCTATGTTTTAGTATTACAAATCGTGCAAAGTCTGATTACAATGGTGCGTTAAGAATTCACTCTTGCGGTGATGTTGAGATTTGTAACTGTCCATACTTAAAAAGAGTGAACTCTATAAAGTATCTAGGAGTTGTGATTGATGAAAATCTCTCTTGGAAGAGTCACATTTCCGTTCTAAATGATAAACTCAGAAAGATTTCGTACATAACTAGATGTGTTCGAGGTTTCCTTGACAGACCGACTCTGAGAATGGTCTATTTTGCACTTGTTCAGTCCTTACTCGCTTATGGTGTTATTGGATGGGGTGCATGTTACGACAGTAATTTAAAAATCCTCCAAGTCACCCAAAAAAGTATAATTAAGGCAATGTTTAAGTATCCTAGACTTTATCCTTCTACCCAACTATTTAGAGAACTTAAATTCTTGACAATTAGACATTTATTTATCAAAAAAGCATTATTATATATCGCCAAATTCTATCCTGATCTCAGGAGATCGCAACAAGGAAGGGTGACCCGGAGAATGTTATCGAATAATTTGGAAGTTCCCTTTAGGAACACAGTTTTTGGCCAGCGACAATTTGCGCGTGTTGCTCCAAGAACATTTAACTGTCTGCCCGAAGACATACGAAAGGTCACTAACACTGACATTCTTCGGAGAAGAATTTCTGAGTGGATTCTCAATGTGTCTGTGGATGACTTACAGGAGATTCTGGACCGAGTTGTGTAGTTGTGTAGTTGTGCTGTTCATTGTTGGTTGTTTTGGTCGATGTGCGTGTGGGTAGCTGTGTCCTTATGTGTATGTGAGTGTCTATTTCTGTGTGAGGGTGTGTATGTGTGTGTGTGTGTGTGTGTGTGTGTATGTGAGGGTGTGTGTGTGTGTGTGTGTGTGTGTGTGTGTGTGGGTGGTGTGTATCTGTGTATGTTAGTAGTATTGATCACAAGTTTTCTTCTGATCACAAGTTTTCTTTTTTTTCTCATCACAAGTTTTCTTTTTTCTCTCTTCTCTTCTTTTTTCTCTTCTTTTTTTTTCAAAAAATATTATTGTGAATTGTATTGCTTTTAAGAATGTATTGATAAACTGGATTGCCCTAGAACAGGTCTCACCTAGTTGGGTAATCCACTATACTGTGTAAAAAATTTGTGTATTTGTATTATATTGTAATGAAATAAATAAATAAATAAATAAATAAATACATTAAAACTCCATATTATAATAAAAGACTAAAAATAATTCACATCAAGATAATAAATATCAAGAAAACATAATTATATAAACAGTTATAAAGTGGTACTGAAGTGTCAAAATAAACATCATTACATCTATATATATATGTAAGTAAATCAATATAATTCTGAGTATATGATTCAAATTATAATATAATATTATTCATAAAAGTGCCTAAAAGTTTCAATTCATCATTTGTAATCAATATATCATTTAATTATTACAATATTCTTATCAATGTAAACAAATTTATCAATCAATATCATTCTATTTGACATTTAATATTTAAATTTTAATAATCCTTATAATCAAGAACCAAGACAAGATTGAAGATTAAATTTTTAAATAAAAATAATGATATCAAGTTCATAAGTACTTAAATAAAATTGACACCACAAGTACTTAAATAATTTAATTATCAAAATTGTTCCAAGCTACAAATTCAAAAATTTTGACACATTAACAAGTTTACTTCATTGACATTTTATAAAAGTTTTGATGAAAATTTAAAATCATATGACTTCAACCACCAAGAAAGCACTTTACCACACTTCAGTACCTGAAGAAAATAAAAGTCAAATATTATTATATAATATAATAATAATTTAATTTATAATATGGAGTCAAACTCAAGATATCAAGATATTCGTCCATTGGAATCCCGAGATTCATGCGCGACCGTTAATATAGAATCAAGTGTTTCCCGAGAAAGACGAGATTCTATCGCGATTACCACTAGTAGACAACAACATAGTCAAAATGTTTTGCAGATCAATGACGACTCTATGTTGTTACGGTCTGCAACCATTGAGACAAATTTGTATTCACCCCAGTCATTTACTTTCGAGATGAACAGGGATTTGTATCGTGAATACTATCGTTTTTCAAAATTTGAGTCTACTAGTTTGGTATTGTGCCTGGAATATATTGTAAATTATATGAAGTCGGCCTATCCAAATTTTGAATTTAATGAAAATATAATAACTAATCAGATAAATAATATTAAAAATAATAATGTATTAACGTTTGATGAAATAAATAATATAAAAAAACAATTAGAAATAGAAACTGGTCTAAATTATAGTAATTTAAATACAAACTTTAGACCAGAAAAAACAAAAGCAGGAACTTCTAGGCAGAGATTAAAATGGACAACCGAAGTTAATAAATTCATAATTCAACAATATTTTATCGTAACGGATTTGGAAACAAATTTATTAGGTTATAGGCAACGCTTACATACGGTATTTAGGCAAAAAATTTCCGGCAGTTGACGTAAGCGAACAAAGACTTTCCGATCAAAGACGATCAATAATACGTAATAATTTACTACCTAAAACAATAATCGATCAAATAAAAAAAGATGTGGCTGATAGCATACACCGCGATAACAATCCTGACATTCCATTAAATAATAATGATCATGACAATAATAATACAATACAATTAAATACTAGCCTAGAAGACGACACAAATGTAGAATCGATTACTTTAATAAATGATAATAATATAATAATAAATAACGTTACCTATCCATAATGTATGTAGATGATAACGTCGCGAATGATAATAATATTACAGAATTGATCAATTCTGTACGCGAAAACATCAATCTTTATGCTAATACAGATCCGATGTGTAGGCCCAAATTTAGAAAATTAAATTCGTCTAAAAAACTTTCGTCTTTAATTTGCGAGTTTAATAATAAAATATTTAACAAATTTCTGTACGATAATATATCATTTTTGAATTTACATTTACTTATATATGCTAGTGTGGTAACCATTCATAAAAAAATTGGCTCTAAGCTTATAATAATAAATAATAATCAAAATAATACAGCTAAATCAAAACCCCACTGGCAAATTCGTTTGGAAAATAACATAAAAAATATTCGTATAGATATTGCTAGAGTCACAGAATTTAAAAACGGGAATCGGGGTAGGAATATAATAAAATATTTTGAAAAAATAGCACGAAATAATGGATTTAATATATCTGGTATACAAAACTATCAAATTAATGAAATACTAGATATATTAAAACAAAAACTAGCCGCGAAATCTAGCCGATTACGCCGGTATAATAAAGAACTTAAACGTAAAAAAGATAACGCTTCTTTTGTAAAAAATGAAAAACAATTCTATAAAAAATTAAATAGTAATATCGATTTTAATAAAAATAATAATGGCTTACCATCGGAACCGGAATTAAAACAATTTTGGTCTAACATATGGAGTAAAAATATTGAGCATAAAAATGGAAATTGGATAAATCAGGAAATTGATCGATATTCAGATGTGGACGAAATGGAATTCTCCAATATTTCCGTTGACTTAATTAAAAATGTAATTAAAAATACACATAACTGGAAATCCCCGGGTTGCGACGGAATACATAATTTCTGGTATAAACGTTTCACATCCCTACAACCTTCAAATGCTAATTCTTTAACAAATCTCATACAACACCCGCAAAATGTTCCTAAATTTTTAACAAAAGGTCTAACATATCGATGGCCCTGTTCCACAGGGAACTAAGTCCGAATTTCTCATATTTGAGTTAGTCACGGTTTTGGATTCAGAAAACAAAACTCTATCAGTTCCATACTGAAACAAATAAAAAAGGTCAATAAACTCTTTGAAAAATACAATAATTTCCTTATGGAATTTTTTTTTTTTTCGATAATTCCAATTTTTCCTAATTCCACAGGGAAACATCTCGAGATAGTTCAGTATGGAATTGAAGTTTTAAGCAAATATTGAAGTTGGAACCTCAGGAAGTGTAGAGTATTAGGTGTTTCGACGCTTACGAATCAGCTTAGGCTGGCTTACGCGCTTTATACCATGACAACGTTCACCAATCCCACCTATCTCCCTTATGTTTCTCTCATATCAATCCTTTTATCAACTCTATCGATATTGTTTGCGACTGCTAAGCCATTGTTCATCTCAAGGATACGACCTCGCGACCTTTGAACCTGCTATCCAATAGTAAATGTCATTGTTGCATTTTACCAGAGAATATTATGCGCAGTGATTTTTAGTTCGAATAATTTGGAATTTTACACCTACGAAAGTATTATTTAAATAATATTTTAAAATGTTAATATGGTTTTAAACGCAATATTTGCATCACTAATAGGGTAGAGAAGAGAGTATTAGGTGTTCCGATGCATACAAATCGGCTTAGGATGGTTTAAGGGCATTGTACCATGGCAACGTTCACAAATTCCACCAATCTTTCTTATTTATCTCTCATATCATCCTTTCAAAGCGGGTGACTGCACTCATCGCTGAAAAGCGACTTCGTTCAGTCAACCGCACCTATTGGGATTCGAAACCAGCACCCCTGTGTTATGAGTCAAAATATTGGCCCAATTTATATTTTAACTTATTCCCATTATAAGGTTGGTTAAAAATCTGGTGCCTCGTACAGTTGTCAGGAAATGTATTTTGGGGGCTTTTATGACCTTAAATATTTGCAAAGTGCAATTGGAAGAAATTTTTACATACACATTGGATGAGAAGGTTACATGGAACAGTATTTGTGAATTAAAGTTTATAGAAGGGCACTTAACTTCGATCTTTTACAAAACGTCCTTTGCGGATAAAAAAATCTAGAAATTGATATCGGATATAGATTACTTTTTTTTGTAACACCTTATAATTTGTAATATTTTTTGTAATAAATTTAAATAGTTTTTAAAATTTAATTTGAGATATTAAGTTAACCTGATCTATGAAAATAATTTTGAGTTATCACAAACTTTTATTCACCAGATATTGATTTATCTGACATCATTTTTATCCTTGTATCAAAGGTTAAACCATGGTAAGTTTTATTAGTAATAATTCATTCAAGATATTAAGATAATAATAACGACGTTTAGAAACACGATATCTAATTATTCCACTATTGACTCTATTCATTTTGCGAGCCGGCTTTTAAGAGCTTCCGCTCTCATCGTCAGGCAAAAGTAAAGCCTGACGATGCTTTCGATGCGACCTTTACTCAATGCGAGTTAACGATGCGACCTTTACTTTTGCCTGACGATGAGAACGGAAGCTCTTAAAAGCCGGCTCGCAAAATTAATAGAGTCAATAGTGGAATAATTAGAAATCGTGTTTCATTTTAAAAATTATTAATATGAACTTCCACCAAGAACCGTCGGTTGATAAATTAAACTTCATTGATAAGTAGTTTTCCCTGAACCTTCATTATTCATGAGAAATATAGATAAATAGATTTGCACTGCCATTGTTGATAGAAGTAGTAGGTATTTTGATGGCATCAGTCTTGCGGTGATTTTCATTCCTATGGGGATTATGTGAATGTGATGGAAGTGAGAGAAATATTTTTAGAATGGCTTGTTAAGCTTGTTTGGACATGTGGAGCGAACGCAAGATGAAACAATGACGAAGAAGATGTATTTATCTGAAAGAGGGGGTGTGAGGAAGCGCGGACGGCCAAAAGCCACATGGCTTAATCACATGGATCAAATACCTAAGGCGTGTTGAGTAAAAGAAATCAGCGTGCATGTATGAGAAACTGGATGAATGTGGAGGAAGCAAAAGAAGTTTGTAAGGATAGATCTATATGGCGCTCTGTTCTCTCTGCCTACCCCTCCTGGGACATGGCGTGAGGGTATAGATAGATAGATTGTTAAGCACTCTATCTTCTTGCCCTATCAAAGGACATGGTTTGATGAAAAAGATAGGTAAAGGCCATTTCTATTATCAATTTAATAAGTATCTGAATGACGTATTATTTTATGAGTGAGTGAGAGTAATAATTGTTTAGAAGTTTTTATGTAATTATATTTTTTTCCCTAAATGATTTTCTATGAAATTCTTATAAAACCATTAAAAATAATTACCAACATTGATAATTAACTTTACTTCTAACAAAAGATGTTGCTCTATGGAATAGAACAGTGGTTAAATTCTCACCCAACAATCCCAGTTCCATAGGGAACTAACTCAATAAAAGGTGAAAAAATGGTAGAAAAACACTTTTTTCTAAAACAAATATGAAAGAATTCAATTCTTAGACACTTTTTACATATTCATGAATAATTTTATGCAATTTGAAAAATATTTAATAGTATTTATCGTAAAGACAAAAATGTCCAAAACTTTGACAGCCCATATCTCCAATGTGTTATTTCTTAGATAGTTCCCTGTGGAACTGGGCCATCGATATATGCTACCTAAAAGTCAAAATACAACAAATCCATCTGAATACAGACCTATAACGTGTTTACCGACTATTTATAAAATATTAACATCGTGCTTAACTAATAAAATATATAATCACGTGACGCAAAATAAAATTTTGGCTGAAGAACAAAAAGGGTGTCGTAAAAATCATATGGAATGTAAGGAACAACTAATAATAGATTCCGTAATACTTAAACAAATACAAACGCGTGATCGTAATTTAAATATTTGTTATATCGATTATCAAAAAGCATTTGATAGCGTACCTCACTCGTGGCTAATAGAAATTTTCAAAATTTATAAAATTAATCCAACAATCATAAATTTCTTAAAAATAGTAATGGGTTCGTGGAATATCGATTTAAATTTAAATCTTAATAATAAATCTATAACTCTAAAAGATATTCCTATTAAAAGAGGTATCTATCAAGGAGATTCCTTAAGTCCACTTTGGTTTTGTTTGGCAATAAATCCTCTATCCAATTTATTAAATGAATCCAAATAAGGAATCAAAATTAACGGAAATACTCGTTCGTCAACAAAAATATCGCATTTAATGTATATGGACGATATAAAAATATACGCTAAATCGGATACCGAATTAGAAAAACTAATGAGTATAACAAAAAAATTCTCAGACGACATAAGGATGTCTTTTGGGCTAGATAAATGTAAAACATTACACATTGAAAAAGGTAAAATTATAGAATGTCAGGATATAGTTTCTAATTATCAAATTAATAACATGAATAGTAATGAAATATACAAATATTTAGGTTTTCCGCAATCTAAAAATTTAAATCACTCTTTAATCAAAACTCAATTAACAAATGATTTTAAAGATAGACTTAATAAAATATTTAAATGTGATCTATCGGCCAAAAACATAGTAAAAGCAATAAACGCGTGGGCAATCCCATTATTAACATACTCATTTGGCATCATAAAATGGTCTAAAACGGATCTAGATAAATTAGAAAGACTTATTAGAACACAATTAACAAAAAATAGATATCATCATCCTAATTCCGCGAAAGAAAGGTTGGTTCTGCCTAGGAGTATAGGAGGAAGAGGAATTGTTAACATTTCCTCTTTACATAATAATCAAATAGAGTCCCTTAAAACATTTTTTAAGAACAAACAAAATAATTCTAAATTACATAAAATTATAATACAGGCCGATAAAAATCATACACCTTTAAATTTAAATGACGAAACAGTAGGTCCGCGATTAAACTATTTAAATATTTTGTTAGAATCTTGGGGTAGGAAGGAACTTCATGCTAGACACCTCAATGATCTCAACCAATCTTATGTTGACAAATATGCGTCAAACAGGTGGTTGACCATTGGGGAATTGTATGGGGAAACCGAGGGTTTTATGCTAGCAATTCAAGACCAGGTAATAAATACGAAAAATTATCAAAAATATATAATAAAAAATCAAAATATAATAGATGATTCGTGTAGAAAATGTCTGGCCAAACCGGAAACAATTCAACACATAGTTTCGGGTTGTTCCACTCTCGCTCAAACTGAGTATACTTATAGACATAATCATGTAGCAAAAATTATACATCAAAATTTAGCTATTAAACATAATCTTTTAAACTCAAATAATGTAATACCTTATTTTAAATACAACCCGGAACCGGTTTTAGAAAATCAAAATTATAGGCTCTATTATGATAAAACCATAATAACAGATAGACAAATAAATCATAATAGACCCGATTTAGTATTACATGATAAACGTAATAAAATAACGTACCTAATCGACATCGCTGTCCCAAATACACATAATATACAAACAACCGTCGCTGAAAAAATACGTAAATATACAGAACTAGCAGGAGAAATAAAAAATATTTGGCATTCTAGGTCCGTTTATATAATACCTTTAGTCATGTCAGCTACAGGGGTAACTCCGAAATCTTTATTAAATAATTTACAAAAATTAGATTTACCGGTTAATTTGTACATTAAAATTCAAAAATCTATTATAATAAACACTTGTAATATTGTAAAAAAGTTTCTGAACACAGATATTTCAGGCACAATGCTGGTATTTTGATCCCGCGTTTTGAGCCTAATCCTTTGATATCCTGTATATCTGGATAGGTGAATTTTTCCCGGCATTAGACTGTTAAGTTTTTGTGTGATCATGACTGATCATATGGAGACTTATCTGGTTGTATAATGCTGAGAAGTGTGGATGGGAATTCTGCCGCCGCGTAAATTATATAACCTTTTTTCTACCTAATAAATGCATTTCACAAAATATCCCTCTTGAGTGCAAGTTCCCTATTCAAAACATATCATCGGTATCGACACTCAATAGATCGAAGCGTAGGTATAAATCCAACCAAGCCGATACTCAATAATAATAATACGCAGACATTCTAGAATATTCATTTTAATTTAAAAAAAGCGATTAGCGAAGTACATAATAGATGCGGCTCTTAATCCTGTGCTGCATTATTTCTTTTGTTACCCCTGTTGCTATGTAGGTACAAATTTAAATAAACAATGATAAACGATGATATTTTGAATGCAGGTACGAAGATAAGTAAACAATTATAATATTAATGCAGGTACCTTTTAAGTGCAAGGATATTTTTAATGTCGGGATTTTCAGAGTTCTTATGAACTGCATTGTCTTATATTGAAATCCCGATCTTTCTAAAAGCCAATTATTATTTTAATGGTAACTTTTCGGCACAATGGGCCACTTGCACATTTTTTTTTACGTAAAATTGTAAATTAGTATGAAAGAAACACAACTACAATTTATTTTAATTTTTCATGCACTATTTTCTTAGATATTCGCTTTTAAAAATTGGATTTTCTCGGGGTGATCAAAAACGACATGGCGGCACTGTGACGTCACGGAGTCCCGTGAATCATAGCATAGAATAGTAAGTTTGTATACTGAAACGTAAACAAAACATAAACGTCGTTCATCGTGTACCTTTGTGCTGTCGTAATCTTGGTTGTTTTTTCGATTACTTTTGATTGTATTTTACGTACAAATCATATCAAATTAATAAAAAATCATTTTTTTGAACATTCACGGTTTAAATATTTAAAATATCAACATGGAAAACGGATTTAGCAAGGGTCAATCGGACAATTTACCAAAAGTTTCTGCTACAATGATGTGTAGTTTTTATGCTACTAGTGGTAATTTTTTAAGTGCAGAAATACGAGGAATTAAAGCTGTAAGGTAAGAAAATAAACACATTAATCTTCAGATTTAATTATATAATATATTCCATAATTTTACGTCTCTTTACAAATCAAATCATAACCTATATTAATTTCGTGGATTGGCATAACTCTTTAAAGAATTTTAAATGTAGACATGTTATGTGATAAAAGAGTGTGGAATGAAAAATATGTGTTGCTAAGGGAATGTTTTACTTCCTTGGTTACAGAAGGAGAGGGGTACACATTGTGACCCAGTGTGGGAACCTTAGAAAAGATGCAGGGTGATGATCTATATGTAATATTGTTTAATATGTACCTACATAATGTGTAACTTTCAATTTACAGGTCTTCTAGAGATGATTATGGAGATAACGCTGTGGGTTATGTGCAGGTGAGAAGGGAAGGAAATGTATGCACAGTGAAAGCAAGAATAACACCAGAGCACAAAGTTCGTACAAAGCCATACAATATCTTATTTATTTGTGACGAAGCTGAAGAAGAAGTCAACATATGCATATGTGAAGACTGCCCTGCTTCTCAAGGTAAATATTTTGCAATACAGTTATGTAAGTTTCTATCACAGTAACACAAGTGGAGGTATTCATCTACTGTATCTTCATTACAGAAAATTAACTGACATAAAGGTTTTGAAGTTATTTAAAACAAGATAATTGAACTGTTGTATCAATAAACGTGGATCAAACTAGGGAAGCGATGAATCATTTGGGGTTAGTTGGAAGAAATCGCGCCTCTGCGATAAACTCGCCCTCTGTATATTGATTGTATGTCTGTCATTGTTTTAAATGTATTTTTGTGTGAATTTGCTTGTTATCAATGTACAGTAAAGAATAAATAAATAAATAAAATAAATCATCTATCATAGTAAATATTTCGTACATTTTTTAATTCGATCGGTGATCGAAGGTTCCTTTAAATTTATTTATTTGAATTTTGCACGAGGCTTTTTGCCTAATGTAAATTTAGAGTACTATTCCAATTAACACAAATATATCTCTCTTCACACTTTAAGGCTCCTCTTAAGAACATAGGGAGAAAACCAGTCTCATCCATTCAGGGAGATTATGCACCAAATGTTTGATTTCATCTCATGTGAGTCGTAAAGCTCTGATGTCGTCCAATATAATATATGTATATCTAAATGAAATTTTTATGTGTTTCCAGGAGGATGTAAACATGCTGTCGCATTTTTATCATGGCTTCATCGTAGAAGCGAAGAACCATCAAAAACTGAAATCCTTTGCTATTGGAGACGTTCCAAAATGGCGGAAATTGGAACATCAGTTAAATTTCTTTTATGTAAAGACCTTGGAGATCCCAAGAGCTCATTTTCCAAACCAAAAAATAATGATTTTCTTTTATCTGTGGTTGAGAAAATCAAGGGAGAGAATGTTCGTAATGCTACATTTCTTAAATATTTTCTATCACCCACAGATGTACAGAAACTCAGCCTCCACCGTTTAAGGCTGAACTCTGGATTCCACAGTGCTGCAGAATTTGTAGAATTTTGCAGCAAAACAATGATACTGTTAGCTTGTGAAAGAGCAAAAATTGCAACATTAAATCAAGCTGACACTGAGATTTGGCACGAGCTGAGATACGGTCGCATTACGGCTTCCAAAATTCATGAAGCGGCGTATTGTAAAACATCTAATGGATCATTGGTTGAATTTATATTAGGGGCAAAACTGCCACCAACAATGGCAATCAACCGAGGTCGAGCATTGGAAGAAGATGTTTTTAAACAGTTGAAAACATCTTTTCCAAATATCAAAAAAAGCGGGCTTCTTTTATCCCCAATTTTCCCAATATTTGGAGCATCACCTGATGGGATTGATAACGACTATATTTTTGAAATTAAATGTCCAATGACAGATAAATGGAGGGAAACCTATTTTAAAGACAACAGGCCATCTGGAAAGTTCTATGCTCAGATGCAGTTGCAGATGAAATTCTCAAGTAAGTCAAAGGGAATATTTGTTGTAGCTACTCCTCAATATGAAGAAACCAAGGAATTAATTATAAATGTTGTCGATTACGATGAACATTACATTGACAATTTAATGAATAGGGCACAAACATTTTGGAATGAGAATATTTACAATAAACTGTATCAGTAGACTAATTTATTTTGTATGTTTTTAGCTACCTACTTTATTTTGGCATATTTTTAATTATTATTTTGTTGTCAGCTATCTGCTTGATAAAATTGCTGTTGTGTTACCTTTTTATTAAAATGATTTACCTATTTGTAAGTCAATTTTATGTAAAACTTATTTCTTTGTAATACTTATTGATTGTAATCTCTAGAGCAAAATTATGTTACAGAATAAAAAAATTAATTTTACATTTCACTTTTTAATTACATAACTGAAGGTCAGTCGTCTTACAAGATGACTGATTTTCTGATCACATTTCTTTCACCCCCCACTCTGACACCACCATTCTAGCCATCTAGTGCCCTTCTCATGATGTATTCTCCATATAGATTAATTTTGGGGAGAGAATACAGCATTGTCGGACACCTCATTCAGGTTTGAAAGGAGCTGAGAAAGAATCCTTGACGATAGCACAGGACATAAGACAAATTTCCATCCATATACATATATCATCAAAACATTCCATAAATGGGCTAACCAGTTGATATTAGGAGGTTTGGCAAACTACCGCCTCAGGCCACTTAACACAAGGTGAAAGCGAAGCTTTACAATCTACAAGATAAATGCTAACTTTATTAAGCCAACAAACAATATTATGAAAGATATACACAGTTTTCGTTCCTCCTGTGAGGATGAGTATAACCAGCTTACTGTGAAAATTAATCTGATGATATAATTGTTAAAGGTATACAAAGTAAAAATATCAGGTACAACAATATTTATTTTATTTATTCTATATGGATCAAACAGTTGTAGCAATAAATATAAAGAAGCAATTATAACAATGAGCCAACCAAATTAAGATTCCTTTCTTACCAACTAATTAACATAAATTTAAGGTACTTTATTAAATAAAAAGACACAGGAAGAATTACAAATGTAAAAGAAATTAAAAAAATGTAAAAACACATAAAAATACATTATTTATTGACAATCACTAACATGTCCATTGCCAAAATATTTTTAAAGAGGTATGATAAATATATAAGTGAAACTGAACACATAATTATGAAATATTAAAACAGACAGAAAAAAATATAACACAGGAGCTGAAAAAGTAAAGCCGTTCACGGCGTGAGCCTTTCACATGTTTAAAAATACACAAATAAATATACAAATCAAATTTCTCATTCACACATGTCCATTGCCAAAATATTTTTACAAGAGGTATGACAAATATATAAGTGAAACTGAACACATAATTATGAAATATTGAAAAAGATTGAAAAAATATAACACAGGAGCTGAAAAAGTACAGCCGTTCAGATAAATTAACATAAATTTGAGGTACTGTATTAAATAAAAAGATACAGGAAGAATTGAAAATGCTATAAAAATGTATAAAACACATAGAAATTAAAAAAAAAATTATGTAAAAACACATAAAAATACATTATTTATAAACAAACACTAACATGTAAATTGACAAAACTATTTTTACAACAGTGGGCCTAGTCAAAACACATTTAAGCATTACGTTTTTGTTCGAATGTTGACAATGTTGCGAGAACGCGTCAATTTTCGTAGCTAAAATACACAAGTAGCTACAAAAATTGGCACGTTCTCGCAACGTCATCTACATTTGAATGAAAATGTAACGCTAAAATGTGTTTTGACTAGGCCACTGGTATGACAAACATATAAGTGAAACTGAACACATAATTATGAAATATTAAAACAGATTGAAAAAATATAACACAGGAGCTGATAAAGTACAGCCGTTCAAATAAATTAACATAAATTTGAGGTACTGTATTAAATAAAAAGATACAGGAAGAATTAAAAACTCTATAAAAATGTAAAAACACATAAAAATACATTATTTATTAACAAACACTAACATGTCCATTGACAAACTATTTTTACAAGAGGTATGACAAATATATAAGTGAAACTGAACACATAATTATGAAATATTAAATTCGCCGTACGGCGTGAGCATTTTACATGTTTAAAAATACACAAAAAATATATACAATTCAAATTTCTCATTCACAACACAGTTGGAGCAAGACGAGAACAAAAAACTGTAGAAGAACAAAACACAAATGGGAATCAATTCATAATATCATTAACTTTAGTCAAATCATAAAACATTAAAAGTTAACTATATGTAAAAACACAAAATGTAAATATTTTTCTGAAAGACATTTACTTTAACAATTTGTACTACAAAAAATGCAAGCTAAACTTTGATTAATGATTGTTGTAAATTAATTATACCACAAACAATATTAATGACACAATCTAGCGAAGGGACAAGCTTTGAATCTATTGTAGAATGCATCTTTACCATGTCAAATTCCCTTATTCTACTAATTACTCGTTCTACATGAATACGCAGGGCGTTTTTTTTTTCGCCCGAAGCGCTGTGTGGAACGGACGTGTCGCCGATACAACATTCAGATAAAAAAATTTGATTTGTTTAAAAAACATAGTAGCTTTGAAACTAACATAAGTTTGACTTTTTTTCTCTTTTTTTTTTTCTTAATACTAACTATACTAATAGTACTTAATTATTATAAATAATTTTATTTTGTTTATTTTTTCATTTTATATCGTGAAATATAATTGTTTGTTTACTAACGTAGAACGAACGAACGCATGGCGTTTGGCCTATTTAGAGGTCATTGAACCGCCGGTGCGGTTTACACGATATAAATATTGTTAATAATTTTTTGTTTTTGTTATTTTTGCATATTGATTGCAAATTCTTTTTGATTTTTCTCTGGAATTTTTTTCTTTTCTAATATAATCGTTTAATACACTGAGTTAAAATAAATATTAAGGATGAATGAAACAGAGCCTCCTGATACAGGAGGAGTAAACCGAAAACGCGGAAGATTTGAATCGATCGATGCCTGTAATCTTGCTGAAGATTCCAAAAATAAGCAAGTATTTTTAGAAGATATCTCGCTGCATTCTGCGACCAACAAAGCCAATTCAAACCCTTCCAATATGTATTCTCTTACGTCTCCTTCTCCATACCTGGTTGTAGTAGAGAATGAGACGGGCGGAAAACCTATTCATCCCATGTTTATCGGGGAAATATGTGCAAAGGGAAATATTACCGGCATTGTTCCCGGAGGCGTGCGTTCAGATAGTAGAACGAAAATCGTCATAACCTTCAACTCCCCACAAAATGCAAATAACTTTCTATCAATTAAGATCATCACTGAAAATCTCTTAAAAGCATTTATTCCAAACTATAAGCTATACAAACTAGGTATCGTCCGCGGTGTCCGTCTTGAACTTACAGATGAGGATATTTTGCAAAACATCGTTGTGCCTTCTCTTTTTGGCAAAGTTGTCAAACTGCGCAGGCTCAACCGTAAAGTAACTACCTCCGACTCGTCAGAATGGAAACCTTCTACAACGATCTTATTAACGTTTGAGGGTCAATCTTTGCCAGAGCGCGTCTTTTTGTTTTACAATTCTTTGAGAGTTGAACAGTACATATACCCAAGCTACATGTGCCACAATTGCCTGAGGTATGGACATACTAAGGCTAGATGTACATCGACCGCCAGATGTGCAAGGTGTGGTAATACTCATTTAGAAACAGATTGTCCTTTAAAAGAATCTACACCAAACTGCGTTAACTGCAAAGGTTCTCATGTAGCCACCAGCAATTCGTGTCCAGAATTTCTCCGACAAAAAGAAATAAAGAAGACCATGGCTGATGAAAACGTTTCCTTCTCTTACGCGGCCAAAATAATCCCAAAACGCAGTAACTTGTATAGCAATGTGACAAGACATTCAACAAAAGTAGCTTCAGCTGACACTATAACTACAACTACTCCTCAGCCTTCTGCGTTTAAGCAAAACTTAGACAAAAAGATGATCGATGGCCTTCTATCTTATACAAACGGTCAACCATCGAATCCCCAAAATGGTTGTGCTTTGAATGCAACCTCATCTTCAAGGTCATCTTCAACCCCACCTACCCTTTCTTCTACCAAAAATACTCCAATAAGTACTGAACCCCATATTCTTATAAATTTGCTCGTCCAAATATTAACAATGCTGATATCCAACTCTGAGAATACACTGAATACAGAAATTTTTCCTTCCTTAACGAATTTATTAAATTTAATATCAAACAATAACGGCAATGAGTAATCAGACACCAGTAAACCTTCTGCAATGGAATGCTCGTAGCGCAGTCTCTAATAAACATGAAATAATCACATTATTAAACCAAAATTCCATAGACTTAGCTGCAATAAGTGAGACTTGGTTACAACCACATTATACCTTTAAAGTCCCAGGATATAGCTGTATAAGGGCAGATCGTTATGTGGGTCGCGGTGGTGGTGCTGCCGTGATCATCAACAGCTCAATTCCCTTTTCTATTATATCACTTCCTTTTAATCCCTTTCTGGAAATAGTAGCAGTCAAAATTAACGACATTGGCTTCGTATCTGTATATATTCCCCCCAATTCTGGCTTCGACATCTCCTATTTCGATTCTATCATTCCTCTCCTCCCATCTAGTTTCCTGATTCTAGGAGATCTCAATGCCCATTCCTCATCTTGGGGATGCTCAATAACAGACAGATCTGGGAATTGTGTCCTCTCCTTTTTGGATAAACACAATTTGTGCATCATAAACGATGGTTCGCCTACTAGAATAACCTCTCCATCCCAAAACCTCAGTGCTATTGATTTGAGTATATGCACAAGTGATTTATTCCCCTCTATCGACTGGCGTATTTCGGAAGACGCTTGTTCAAGCGATCACTATCCAATATTTATGACTCTACTCACAAAACCAATAAGGAACATCCCAATTACAAGAATTCTTTATAACACCCGTAAGGCTAACTGGGATGTTTACCAGAAAAAGCTGGATTTATGTTCATCAACTCTTGAATCTCGTTTATCACAATCGAATTGTATAGATACTAAGTACAAATGTATAACAGACGAAATATATAAAGCGGCTGACAGTAGTATACCTCTTAAAGCTAACCACAAGCGAGCAAAAAATGCTCCCTGGTGGGATGATGAGTGTTCTAATCTGATAAACGAGAGAAGACAAGCTATGCATCAATTACGAAAAAATTTTAGCATGCACACCTTCCTCCAAGCTAAAGCCATACAAGCCAAAGTTAAAAAAGTATTAAGACAGAAGAAGCGCAAAGGGTGGCAGACCTTTTGTTCCAATTTATCTCCCCATACACCTTCAACAATCGTATGGCAGATGATCAGGAGATTCAAAGGATCTCTAATTCCTCCTAAAGTATGCGGATCTAGATCAGCATGGCTTCCAAACTTTGTTGATAAATTGGCCCCTTCTCACGTCCCAGTCAAAGACCCACCTATTGTGTCAATACCAAATAATAACACCGATAATTTAACTTCTCCATTCTCACTCAACGAGCTTCAAACCTGTCTTCACTTGTTAAAACCTAATAGTTCTCCTGGTACTGATAAAATACCTTACACATTTTTGCAAAAATTTCCAAAGCATTTTCTTGATATCTTTCTTGGCTTTCTAAACGAAGTATTTTGTTTAGGAACAATTCCAACACCGTGGAAGCAGCAATTGATATTACCAATATTAAAACAAGGTAAAGATCCCAATTCGGGTTCTTCTTACCGACCGATAGCTATGTCCTCCTGTGCACTAAAACTTTTTGAACATTTGATTAAAAATAGGTTGGTCTGGTATATAGAGCATAATTGTTTACTCTCTGTAAATCAATTTGGTTTCAGAAGATCACTTTCATGTGCAGATAATCTTAGTATACTCATCACAGACATACATATTGCCTTTACCAATAAAGAACACGTAGCGGCCGTTTTCTTGGACATAGATTCAGCTTTTGACAACGTATGTATTTCCACACTTTACCAAAAACTCATAAATGTTAACCTTCCTCTCCCATTCTGCAATATAATATACAACATGTTCTCTGACAGAGAAATAGTCATCGATGACGGTCTTGGGGGCACTCGGAGAAAGGTATGGAGGGGTCTCCCGCAAGGTTCCGTTTTAAGCCCGGTGCTTTTTAATATTTATTGCTCTGACTTGGATCAAGTCCTTCCTAGTGGCGTTAAAATAATTCAATACGCAGATGATCTGGCCCTCTATGCAGCAAGCAAAAATATCGATAGTGTAGTTGCTCTAATACAAACAGCTTTGGAGAACATTAACAATTGGATGAATAAAAATTCTTTCTATATTTCTGCTTCCAAATCCAAATCTATTCTTTTTTCAAGAAAACATAACATTCCCTCCATTTCCCTTGATGTGGATGGAACACCAATCCCCCAAGTGAATGAACTCAAATTTTTGGGTCTTCATATGGAACGAAAACTATGTTGGAGATCCCAAATTAACCATGTTGCAGAAAAGTGCGAGAACTCTATAAATTTACTGAGGGCGATCACTGGTGTATCTTGGGGTAGTCATCCCACCTCTATGAAGAATATTTACAATGCACTTGTTCGTTGTCACTTGGATTACGCAAGCTTTCTTTTTTGCCCACTTCCGAAATATTTGGAAGCTAAGTTGGAGAGAATTCAATCCAAATGCCTCAGACTAATAGTCGGAGCCATGCAGTCTACTCCTATCAACTCGCTTCAAGTAGAGTGCGTGGATATGCCACTTCCACTCAGAAGACAATACTTATCAGACACTTTTATTCTAAAAAGACTAAAATACTCAAACCATCCTCTTCTGAAAAGCCTTCACATTCTAAAAACTCTATACGATACAAACAGATACTGGTCCAATAAGCCTGCTCCTCACCTGTGCAATAGTATAAATAAGTAAAATGTTTCATTCAACGTGAAACAGTTTCCCTTTCCTTCCCCCTTTTACGATTCTTCGTTTGAACTTCTACAAGTTATGCCAAAAGTAATTGAAAACATAGGTTTGAACAAATATATCAAATTATCTAAAGAATGCATAAATCGAAATTTTCTTTCCATTGTGGCCGACAAGTGGCCTAATCACGTAATGATGTTTACAGATGGTTCAAAGCTTTCAGCATGTGATTTTACAGGAGCTGCAGCCCTAATACCTTCTCTAAATATTTCTTCTCAATTAAAATTGACATCTAAATCCGTTTTTACGGCTGAATGTACTGCAATGATTGAAGCTTTGCGTTTGTCTAACACCCATAACATTATCAATTGCATCATTTTTACCGATTCTCTCTCTCTTGTCCAAATTCTAATGTCCCCCTCTTCAATTCTAAGTGACAACCCGAATATTATGAGTATTAGAAACCTTATGTACCTTCGATCCTTATCTAACCAAGATACCATCATTGCATGGATCCCGGCACATTGCGGTATCCGCCACAACGAGTCTGTGGATGAACTGGCTAAGGCTGCTTGCACCCTCGGAACAGTTGTGGAAGATTTTATCCTTCCAGATGATGATATAAAGCGAACCATAGAAGGTGATGCTCGTAAGAATTGGAGTGACTTGTGGATGGATGTATCACTCACAAAAGGAAGAAGATATAGATCGATCCAGGTCCAAATCGCAAGAAAATCTTGGTTTCACAAATCGAAATTTAACAGATCTGAAATTACTGCCATATGTCGAATGCGATTTGGACACTGTAGACTGGACGCTCATCTTTTTAAAATTCAACTTGTTGAAAGCCCATACTGCGAGTGCGGCCTAGACGAGGAGACGCTTGACCATGTTTTCCTGGGGTGCCCTATCAGGGATGCGTATGATATTTCTGTTGATGCTCTTCAAAACGATTGCCAATTCCCCCTGAATATTGAAACATTATTGAGTATGACATCCGATACAGTCCATTTGTCCCTTCTCAAATCAATAAAAGCTAATTTTGTTATTCTATAATCCTCCAACTATCTTCTCTTTGACAATTTAACAACACTTTGAGACGTTATTGGCGGCACAAATCATCCTTGTAGGATGTTATGCCACAAGTGGAAGAAAAAAAAAAAAAAAAAAATACGCAGGGCGGCTATCCTCTTTGCCTGTTTCGCATCCTCTGAACTTAATATTGTATTCGCCGGGACACTTGGAGGGCGAATGAGGTAAGCACCTTTCTCTTCAAGTTTATAAGCAATATTTTTAAAACCTCTATCTGCCATTACAGCCATTCCGCACTTTATATAATTTAAATAGTCAGAATTTTCTACAATAATAGCATCAGATGCACGCCCACAAAACCCGTCAGAGATAAAATTTATCAATCCATCTGGAGTACACGAAATCAAATATTTGATTGTGTTACATCCCTTATATTCCGACCAGCTCAATGCTTGGTGGAATGGATTGTTGGGCTTTTCTATTTGTATCTCCAAACAGTCTATAATGGATGTGACATTTTGGTATCTAGCCCTGAATGCTATAGGTAGCTCTGCCCTTATTTGAGTTTCAAATGGCCAAAAAATTAATTGACACAAATATGATGCCAATATGGGCAGAGTTTTTTTAAAAACTCTGCAAATTGATGACTCACTCAATCCAAAATGTGCGCCCAGCAATCTATTTGTCAAATATAATCTTACTTTTTTTAAAGTGATCAAAATGTGTAAGATCGGCGTGGGAACTTTTTCTGACAAAATTTCAATTACGTCATACATGGGCTTAGGTATTCCTAAATAAAGTTGCGGTTGGGTTTTAATTAATGTGACAAAGGTTTTCCGCATATGATTACTTAAATGTTGGTTTTCTATATCTTCTCCATCGAAGTCACTATCATCATCGCATATATAATCATCATCGTCTTCCTCCATATAAATATCTTCTTGATCACTCTCTACTTCTTTACTATCCTCGCTGGGATGTAGATGTTTGATTGGAGAGCATGCTGTGCTGACTCTCAATGGTGTAAGGGATGCCCCAACAGCTTTGCTTTTTACCTTTGTTGGTATACTGACCTGTATACTTTTATCTACACAGGATGGTGGCACCTGTTCTGGATCAGATTTCAGCACCTGTGTTTCTTGTACTTGTGGTGCCTGATCATTTTGATCCAAAATCTCACACAAAATTTGTCGTCTTCGACGAACTTCTCCGGTTTTTCTAGCCTCTTGTTTTTTTGCCTTCTGGCATTCAAAAATGTGTGGCACCACATGGCTCTTCATAAATATGGGACCACCCATCATGTGCCATCTTATGAAATTCTCCATATCTTCTTTCAGCTGAAACAATGAAGATAACAAATTGTCAATATTTCTTACGGAAATATCAATACAAAATAAACTACCTAAACAAACCTCACTTGTATACAATAGAAACATAAACAGAAAAATGGTAGATTACAGACCCATTCTAAAAGGCGTATAAATAGAAAAATATTGCAGATGGAGTTGTAAATAACTTCTTAAAAGTGAAGTGATAAAATTTACTTACATTAAAATGATCCTCGCAAACAAAACGAGGCGTCTTTTTACTCGAAAATGATTCATTTCGGCGTTCGTCGCGTTTCATAGCGCGACTCCATTTTTTCCTCAAATTTATATCTGCTGGCATTCGAATAAACACTTTGCCTGGAGTTTTTACCGTGGAACTTGAACACAACGGCACTACACAATATTTGTAGAATTTAGAAGACATTTTTTAACCCTTTCACTCCCAACGGGATAATGAGTCCCAGTGATATTCAAAAAATCATAAAATGTAAGATTTACATGTAATTTCGTGTGCATTGTATCCCAACGGTAGTTTATAGTCCGTACTAGAGCATGATGCAACAAGTGACCACGAACATGTCCTTTCTTGCGTCAGTCATTTGTGTTTAGTAATGAGTGATGGATGTGCTCCAATTTATTTTCAATTGTTTTACATTTATTTAGTGCAAATAATTACAAAATACACGAATTTCTTTTTGTTTGATGTTCTCTGATATAAAAGGTATGTTATGAGCTATTTTTATTTGATTTTTATTGATTATTTTGAATTTTTCAAGCCTCTTTAGTTTTGATGGGTCATATTGTCCCAATGGTATTATTAGGTGGGCAAATATGTCCCAATGGTACTGATAACGTTTTTTTATTAATTTTAGATGAATCGTAAAATATCAGAAAACGACATAATTAATATGTTGTTAGAAGATGATGACAGTGATGGAGATATGGATTATGAACCTGACTCTAGTTCCTTGTCAAATTATGAAACAAATGATGATTTGACGTCTTCCGATGAAGAAAATCCTGAATCATTGCAACCTCAACCATCAGCAAGTAATATTATTTGGTCTTTACCTTCACCACTCTTTGCTTCAAAATATAATATACCAGAATACAGATGTCCGCAACAATTGCTTTCTTTTGAAAAACCAGGAGATGAAATAAACACATTCAAGAAAATGTTTCCAAAATCTCTTCTAATTTTTATTGTGCAGTGCACAAATGAACGCATAAGTATTTTGAACGAGAAAAAAAATATGTCTGTACGACATACAGATGAAGGAGAAATTATGGTTGTTTTGGGAACTATATTAATAATGTGCTACAATCATTTACCCAATATCAGCGATTACTGGTCTACTCAACCTTCTTTGGGGAATAATTTTATAAAAAATGCGATATCTCGAAATCGTTTTCAACTGTTGGTATCCAAATTATATTTCAATCATCCCAAAAGCCCTGAAGATTGTTCAAAATTATATTACATAGAGGAACTCGTCAATTGCCTAAAATTTACATTTGGTAAGGCCATGTCTGAGAGCACACATCAAAGCATTGACGAATCAATGGCTAAATTCAAAGGACGTAGTGGCATAAAACAATATATGCCACTGAAACCAATAAAGAGAGGTATTAAAGCTCGAAATGCTCGAATTGTATACAGGATGGAATCAGAACCAAAAAGCGAATTAGTGTTGATCACAGTGCGTTGGATAAAAGAAATTGTAGTTTCTATAATAGAATGCTGAAGTTCGCAAAGCAAAAAATTGATTATTGACGGTTAATGCATCTAATATCGCTTAAAGAAAATGTGAACAAAGATAGTGTTTGGAGAGTTACTCGCTGTATTTCTGTTTCTGTATTAATGATACAGTATTGCTTGTATATGTGCTGCTGTATGTTGAGCTTGTGTACGTTGATTGTTTGTATGTGTGCGTTGACGCCTTGGCAAAGTGGTAACTTATCACAACAGTTATATGAAAATAATAATGTAATATTATGTACTAGTCGAGTTTGTTTTTGCGTTGTTTTTTGTAGAAGTGGTATAGTAAATCAAAAAGAATATTTTGTTGATAATTATTGGTTGGATTTTTATAATAAAGTTGTATTGTCTTTGGGATTTGATATTGATTGTATGATTATTGGGAGTTTTATGAAGATAAGAAATGCATGCATGAAATGGCTTTCAATTATATAGATGGTGACGAAGAAGTAGACTTCAGTGTTACAAAAGATTTAAACAAATGGATGAAAATCCATGATCCCAATGATCACAATCTCTGTGTTGTGCATTTGAACATAAGATCGATTTTCAAGAATTGGGATCAGCTTCTTATTAGAATTAAGGAATGTTTGTCTAATATTGATGTTTTGATTCTAACGGAGACAGCGCTACGAAAAGATTTAGTTAGTTTATACGACATACCGGGATATAGCGTATATGCTTATTGTAGGGAAAAGAAAAAAGGAGGTGGAATTAGTGTTTATGTTAAAAATTGTCTAAATTTTACGCTAAGGTGTCATGAATTTAAGTCTTGTGAAAGTGTTTGTGGTTTGGTCACAACACTGACAGGGCACAATGTTAATATTATAGCTGTGTATAGGCCTCCCAACCTGAGTAAAACGGAGTTTGTATGTGAGTTGAATGAATTTATCTCTAAGAATTTTACAATTGATGATGATGTTCTGTTTGCTGGTGATATCAATATGAACTTATTATCTGATGAAAATATAGTAAATGAATACTCAAATGTGTTACTTGATAATTACTTCGTGAAATGTATAAATGATGCGACTCGTGAAGTGATTGTATGTAATGAAATCGTAAGAAGTTGTATCGATCATATATTCGCCAGAGTTGGCGGTTTGTGTAAAAATTGTAATGTGTCTATGCATAGCTGTGTATGGAATATAGATATAGCTGATCACCATGCGGTGGCACTGCGAATAGTATATAGTGATAAAAGTAGATATAGTAATAATGCATCGTGCACTGTGCGGGGGACGACGGGCACCTCTGCCAATAGTACTGTCATATTGTCTAAAATTAAAATTAATAATTTATGTAAACTGACTAGGTGGGATAACTTTTTGAAGATAAATGATTGTAATATATTGTATGATAATATTAAGAAAACTTTTTCTGGCATGTATGAGAGAAGTTTAGTCGATAGATCTTATACTGGTGCAAGGAGAACATCTCCAATATGTGAATGGATGACTCCGGATTTACTAAATATAATAACAAAAAAAGATACTTTATACAGAAAATGGATAAGTAATCCTAAGAAATTGGTCTATGAAACAGAATACAAGCATTTCAGGAATTTTGTGAATAAACAAATTAAAAAAGCAAAATTTTTATTTTATAATAATAAATTCAAAAAAAGTTTTGGGAATGTTAAAAATACTTGGGATTCTATTAATGTCATACTGGGTCGTAAGAGTAAAAGTAATTGTGATGAAATGATTTTAAAATATTTTTGTAAAAATTGTGATGTAGATGTAGCGGCTTCAGAGTTTTTGAATTATTTTACTGATAGTGTTTCTCAGATGATACATGTGTGTGATTACAGAGCGATCAATATTCGAATGCCTGGTGCGGTGCAAAGTATGTACCTACCTAGTGCTACTGTATCTGATATCACGGAAATTGTGACAAAACTAAAAAATACATCTGCCGGGCTCGACAACATTAGGATTTCTGATATAAAAAATAATATTGATTTTTTGGCGCCAGTTTTGACTCATTTGATAAATTTAATAATCAAACAAAAGGTTGTACCGAATGATTTGAAATGTAGTATTGTAAGACCAATATATAAGGGTGATTACTACAGTGAAATTTATGGGCGGTGATGAAAACACAAGCGTTTATTTACACTAATATTTCTATTTATTTACAAAAACACACGATTATCAAAATTAAAAATAAAGGCATTTAAAGGCATTGATAAACATAATGATGTTAAGAATTATCGTCCAATTAGTATACTTCCGGCTATTGAAAAAATAATGGAGAAGTATTTGTCTCTTAAATTAAATGAATATCTGAAAAAACATAATTTAATGGACCCCTCCCAACATGGTTTCCAAGAAAATAAAAGTACTGAGACTCTTCTTTGTCAGTTTTCAAGTTTCATAAATTCAGAACTTGATAAAAAGAAACATGTTTTGGTGCTTTATGTTGACAACTCTAAGGCATTTGATACAATTAATCATGACAAAATGTCCCAAATGCTGGAATGTATAGGAATACGGGGTAATGTGTTGAGACTTTTTCAAAATTATCTAAATAATAGAAAAATGGCTGTTAAAGTGTGTAAGTACATAACTGATGGTAAAAATGTTTTGACAGGTGTACCACAGGGCTCCATTTTGGGACCAACTATGTATATTATTTTTGTTTCATGTATGAAAATCTTGTTCAGATATTGTAAGTATTTTGTATACGCTGATGATACTGCACTTGTTGTGTCGCATCATGATGAGATGGAGGCTCGTAGGCTGTTGCAATATGATTATAATCAATTGATACGATGGTCACATGATTATGGTCTAATAATTAATGCGAAAAAGACTAAATTAATGTACATTAGATCTCCAAATTTGGCAGTTGTGAATCCAACGCCGAAAATTACCTCGCATAGTCATCAGTGTATACACAAAAATGTTGAGCTCCCCATCACTTGTGACTGTCCTTCTATTGATGTAGTGAGTAATTATGTATACCTAGGATTAACTATAGATAATAAGTTTAAATGGGATCTTCATGTAAATAAAATTTGTAAGCGTTTAAGATCCATTGCTGGTAGGTTATATAGAATTAAGTACTTCGTACCTAGATCCACACTCAAATTAATATACAAGTCTCTGGCAGAATCTTTGATTAGGTATGGTATTAGTAGCTGGGGTAACTGTACTAATACTAATTTAAAAAGGGTAATGCTCGCACAAAAATCGATATTAAGATTAATTGTTAGTAAAAATATATGTACCGCGGCGCGTAATAATATTTCATTGTACTTTAAAAGATTGAATATTTTGTCTGCTAAAGGCTTGTTTTGGCAAAGGATAGTCCTTGACCAGTTTTTGAAGGATGAATATAAAACAAGACCGCGACACGCTCATCATACTAGATTCAGATCGAATGAGGGATATTTGGTACCAAAATATAATAATAAATACGGTAAGAGAACTTTAGAATATAATGTGCCTAAATTGCTTAATATGATGCCGACATCTATTAAGAAATGTGGTAGCAAGATTGCAACAAAAAGACTTGTCAAGGAATGGCTGCTGAAATGTGGATTTGTATATAATTGAAATTGTACTATAGTTATTATGTATATGTTTTGCTGCTTTTGGTTAGGTTTAAATTATTTATGTATATATTGTTATTATGAAAATGAACGCGCCGACAAATCTTGTAATGGATTTGGCGCGACTTAAAAATTGTATTTAATGTGTATTATATGATATTAAAAAATAAATAAAAAAAAAAAAAAAAAAAATATGGCAGAGGTGTGATTCAAAATCGGGATACATTTACGATTTTAATGTGTACAGTGGGAGAAATACAGACACTTCGATTGAGGGTACTCTTGGTGAAAGAGTTGTTTTCACTTTATGTGAATCAATTACACAACCTGATGTTGTTATCTCGTTTGATCGTTTTTTTACAAGTGTCAATCTATTACAAACACTTCCATTTGCAGCACTTGGAACAGTAATGAAAAATCGAAAAAATATACCAAAATTTTCGAAACCGTTGAAGCGTGGCGAATGCGAGTATCGAATAAATGAAAATGGTATTCTTGCTACCCGATGGATTGACTCCAAAGAAGTTATCCTTTTAAGTAATTGTCACAAGGATGAAACGGTGACTGTAAAAAGAAAGCAAAAAAACGGTGCAAAAATGGATGTGTACTGCCCCAAAGCTATAGCTTTTTACAATGAGATAATGGGAGGAGTTGATTTATCTGACCAGAAGGTCCAGGTATATGATTTTGATCGCAAATCTACCAAGTGGTGGAAAAAGGTGTTTTATAAATTACTGATGTCCTGCGTGGTCAATGGACATATTTTACATCAAACGATCAATGGCAAAAAAACTCCACTATTGCCTTATTTAGTCAAATTAGCTGAAGATCTTGTCATGACGGGGCGAGAAGAGACAAATACAAAGAAAAAGTCTATATATCCCAAGGGCCCACGATCAAAAAGATCGAGAAAGATGTTGAATATTGGAGACCATATGCCAGTAGAGAGTGGAGGTAGAAGAAGGTGCAGTAAATGTGCAATCTCCAAAATAGACAAACGAACAAAATTCATATGTTCTGCTTGTGATGTTCCTCTTTGCCAATCTTGTTTCACCCCATACCATAACTGATATTGTAAAACCACCCCTATGAGTTAGGTTCCATACATATATTTTTTGTTTCCATAAAATTATAATAACAATTTTGTTACTAATAAATATTTTTTTTTCCCACTAATTAATTCTTTTCCTTGAATACCATTGGGACAACCCAATCCCACCCAACAATACCAATGGGAGAATACGTCCCATGTTATTTTAATTATATATATATATATATATATATAATATTTATGTGAGATTTTTTTAACAATTTTTCCTATTACTTTTACATTATTATCAATCCATTTACACAAATAAATTGAACAAATTTAGAAAAAAAAGGTTTGGTAGTGAAAGGGTTAAGCCTGGTAATATAGTAAATAGTCTTAAATATCCAGGAAATACAAACGACACGTAAAAGCACAAAGATCTCTACCGCTCACCTCGCAGTTCGCACCACAAATAATCGAAACACGGGCGGGACTCCGTGACGTCATCAGCTATCAAAAACCATTTGATGTGATTTGCCAAACGTCAAAAATTTTGGATTTTGTTTTTGAAAATTCTCCATAATTTAGAGATTTAAAAAAATTTAACCGACATATTTGTGTTTTACGACCTCAAATTTACTTGATTCAATCATTTTTATTAAAATCCCCCACTAGTGCAAGTGGCCCATAGCCAACTACTCCGGGCATATCAAAGTCTATGTTTGGTCTACAAGTTTGTCTATGGAATTTGGTTGTCAAAAATTGACGAGAGTCAGGTGTATGCGTAACACAGAAAGCATTGTGTCCCGTGGTAAAGATTATATTATTAAAATCCTAAAACACGATTACTTAAAGTTAACATCTACGGAGTTATGGAAGGATCCAGTGCTGACGAACACAACATTGCAGAATGTCAACAGATTAATTGCGTCTTGTGTGACATGCTAATATGTGTAACTGAGGATGATGATATCGAAGCCTTTTTAGCGAATATCGAAGTGAAACGTGAACCTGTTGAGGAAAACAGCCGTGACATTGGATATGCAGTTCCGTATGGTGATATTGATGTAGATGAACCTGATATAAAAGTTGAATGTGAGAGAGCCAAAAATGTGACAGTGTCCAGTACATCGTCCCCACATACAGAGTGTACACCAGGTCCAAGTAAACAAACTAAAATAAAGGAAATGAGGCGTAGAAATGTTCGCAAAGTGAAAAGCAAGAGGTTAACAAAAACGTTAATAAGTACATTCACGTGTAATATTTGTTCAAAAAACTTCAGTTCATTAAGCAAAATGAAGAAACATCGAATAAAGCACAGTGGCAAAAATCCTTTTGAGTGTAATATTTGTATGAAAAAGTTTAGTCGACTTCAGAATTTGGACACTCACAAAAGAATTCATAGTGGTGAAAAACCTTTCGAGTGTAATATTTGTAAGAAAAAGTTTAAACAATCTGGTAGTTTGGACACTCACAAAAGAATTCATAGTGGTGAAAAACCTTTCGAGTGTAATATTTGTATGAAAAAGTTTAGTCAGTCTGGTCATTTGAAAGCTCATAAACGAATTCACAGTGGTGAAAAACCTTTCGAGTGTAATATTTGTATGAAAAAGTACAATGATTCTGGTACTTTAATAAAACATTATAGAATACACAGTGGTGAACAACCTTTCGAGTGTAATATTTGTATGAAAAAGTTTAGTCAATCTGGTCATTTACAAACTCATAAACGAATTCACAGTGGTGAAAAGCTTTTCGAGTGTAATATTTGTATGAAAAAGTTCAATGATTCTAGTACTTTAATAAAACATACTAGAATACACAGTGGTGAAAAACCATTCGAGTGTAATATTTGTATGAAAAAGTTTAGTCAGTCTGCTACTTTAAAAACTCATAAACGAATTCACAGTGGTGAAAAGCCTTTCGAGTGTAATATTTGTATGAAAAAGTTCAATGGTTCTAGTACTTTAATAAGACATAATAGAATTCACATTGCTGAAAAGCCTTTCGAGTGTAATATTTGTATGAAAAAGTTTAGTCAATCTGGTCATTTACAAACTCATAAACGAATTCACAGTGGTGAAAAGCTTTTCGAGTGTAATATTTGTATGAAAAAGTTTAGTCAATCTGGTCATTTACAAACTCATAAACGAATTCACAGTGGTGAAAAGCTTTTCGAGTGTAATATTTGTATGAAAAAGTTCAATGATTCTAGTACTTTAATAAGACATAATAGAATACATAGTGGTGAAAAACCTTTTGAGTGTAATATTTGTATGAAAAAGTTTAGTCAATCTGGTCATTTACAAACTCATAAAAGAAAACACAGTGGTGAAAAACCTTTGTATGCAAAAGCTTAGACAATCTGGTAGTTTGGACACTCATAGAAGAATTCACAGTGGTGAAAAACCTTTCCAGTGTAATATTTGTATGAAAAAGTTTAGTCAGTCTTTTTATTTAGAGAGGCATAAAAGAATTCACAGTTTAGAATAACCTTTCGAGTGTAATATTTTTTATGAAAAAGTTTAGACAATGTCATCTTTTGAATAATCATAATATAATTTACAATGTTGAATAACTTTTCGAATGAATTTTTCTACGAAAACGTTGAGTCGATTTGGAGAAACAAAAGTATTCACTGCATGCATTTCGTTATTACAGTTATTATGATTTTAATAAACTAAATATAAAACACATCGAGAACACATAACTTATTCAATATAATACTTTAAAATATATCAACAATAAATATATATAAAGTATTTATGCTAAAATAGTATTTCATATTCTTTAGACTTTCCACCCAGTATTGTGTGATTTTGCCATATTAAATAATAAAAATGTCCGGCAAAACATCATATTGTTAGACATGAACAAACACCGGAACTTTTTATCAAAACTATCCTATAAAGCAGTGGTTCTTAACCTTTTTGGGGGTACTGAACTCCACCAGCTACAGCATATGCATTCACCGAACCCCTCCTAATTTGAAAAATAAAATTAAGTTTTTACAAATTCAATCATGGTATATATCAGGGATGTTGCGAATATTCGCATCCACATCCGCAAATGCGGAGCTTCCGCATGTATTTGGACATCTGCATCCGCATCCGCAATAATCGATGCGGATGTTCATGTGGATGCGGATGTTAGACAATTTGCAACAAGAAAGAAATGGGGCGGGGCCGGCGAATGGCGCGTGCCGTTCGCAGTTGACATTAACCAATGGGAACGAAAAAATTGGTGACAAGATCCGACGCGTTTTTATTTTTGCCGGTTTTATTTTATTTTTGCAAATATCAAAAAAGAAAAAAAATATTTCTCCAAAAAATCCATAATATAATTGTAGCAACAATTTCGTCACATATTTGACAGTGGGGCCTACCAACTAAGATAGTTCCTACTTTTTTCTATAACATCTTAAACATCCGCATCCGCATTACATCCGCATCCGCGGATGTGAGCCTTCAAAAATCTGCATCCGCATTCACATCCGCGGATGTGTAAAAATCGACATCCGCAACATCCCTGGTATATATTTATATATAAGTGTACAAAATGAAAAAAAAAAAAACAAAAATCAAAACATTAAATTTTAATGGTTAAATTAAAACACGAAACATATTAATTAATGAATTAACGGGGTAATTTTTCTTTTTCCAACTTGCAAAACTGTCTTGCTCTTAAAATTATTTTCACCGAACCCCTGGGGTTCGATCGAACCCAGGTTAAGAACCACTGCTATAAAGTATTGACGTGAATCTATATGTGTTTTGCAAGTTACACATAAAACGATAGGATATACCTTATTTAATAACACATTTATATTTAGGTATAAGGTATATTGCTGAACTGTTTTATAAATAAAGCCAATGTGTAAGCATAATTATAGTAATTTTGTTTTTTATCATTTGCCTTATATCACTTTTTCTTGTAACATACGAATGGAATGTTAATCATCTGTTATTGTTGTGAATATTCAAATGGGCGACCGAAAACAATATTAGTCGACAATGAACTGACTCTTATGCTATTTGTGTGACAATAAACTAAGTTGGCGACTTATATCGAGTTACGAAAAATTTAAAATCGAACTTCAAAAATGAGTCACTTTTCGAGTTTATTATTGTATTTATTTTTACGCACTTTCTTACTATTTCTTATTCAAGATGAATTGCATTTATTTATAAAAGTAAGTATATCATTATATACTATTATTTATCGCTTCGAAACCCAGAAAAAAAAAACAATCAAACAGATTTTCTTCTACTGTGCGAAACGCACAGCAGGTGGAGGTGCGTCAAAAATATCCTGCATAGTGTATGTGGCAGGGCACAATGGACATCCTTGTCTTGTAGGAAGCCCCATCGTTCTCTATTTTCACGGCAGTTCCCTACACCAAATCTTAGACGATTCAGGGTTTTCCATGTCCTGTTATATATCCTCATATAATAAGTCAGCAGCGGGATTCATGTCCTTGATCAAAATACTATCCGTTTGTGGACCACCTATGTTTTCACAAAATTTTTGGTTTTATAAACACGTTATCTTCAATTAATTCTAGCTTGTTTTAAATATATATTTGGCAATATTTCTGAACAAAGAAAATCTGTTTGTGAGACAATTTAAAATATTTTGTATACTCTATGAATAAATATAAAGTGATTATTTTTATTTTATCAGTAGGTACTAACAGACAAAGAAAGGTCAATTGTTATGTGTAATGAGTTCTATTTTATGTTGTCGAAGCATGGACCCTCAAGGTTAATATAGTGAACCGCTTTAAGACGTTTAAAGTGTGGATCCACAGATGGATGTTGAAAATATCAGACATGACAAGTAACATTGAAATATTGCGTAGAGCAAATGATCATAGAGAATTGTCCACAATAACCTCCTTCTTCTTCTTCCTCGTGTAATAGATCATCGATCTGTTGTTTCGGAAGTGATTCCCTTTTGTGACCCTGAGGACCAGCTATCTTTCCATCTCTTTGGTGGTCTTCCTCGCAAACGTGAGCCAGCCGGTGTCTTCTTTGCAGCAATGTGGGCGATCCTGTTTTCAGCCATCCTGTCTTTATGGTCTCTCCAGAATCGTCTCCTCTTCCTACTCCATCTCACTATGTCCTCCGTGTCGCATATGCTTCTAATCTCAGTATTTCTAATTCTATCTCTGAGAGTTTTTCCCGCGATAGCACGTAAGGTATTCATCTCAGATGTTCTGAGTAGGCAATATTTTGTATACTCTATGAATAAATATAAAGTGATTATTTTTATTTTATCAGTACTAACAGACAAAGAAAGGTCAATTGTTATGTGTAATGAGTGCTACTTCATGTTGTCGAAGCATGGACCCTCAAGGTTAATATATATCACTAACCGTTTTAAGGCGTTTAAAATGTGGATCCAAAGAAGGATGTTGAAAATATCCTGGACGGACATGACAAGTAACATTGAAATATTGCGTAGAGCAAATGTTCATAGAGAATTGTCCACAATAACCAATCTCCGTAAATCTTCATTTGTATTTTGGTCCCATAATGAAATGAGAAACATATACATTCCTACAACTTGCCATAGAAGGGAAGATTGTGGGCCGTAGAGGGGTAAGAAGAAAGCCGCGTTTCTCGCCTCGGAATATCTGAGAGTGGACCGGGATGAGAGCTGTGGATGAACCGTTTCATGCTGCTCAGGACAGATAAGGTTTCTCGCAGATGATTGTCAACGTCGGGGCGACCCAACAAGATATATGATGAAATAAAATGCTGACAAATCGCTCTGTCTGTGAAGTTTATTATTTGGTCACATTTAATTTGACATATTGTGAGACAGTACCGAATGATTTGAAATGTAGTATTGTAAGACCAATATATAAGGGTGATAAACATAATGATGTTAAGAATTATCGTCCAATTAGTATACTTCCGGCTATTGAAAAAATAATGGAGAAGTATTTGTCTCTTAAATTAAATGAATATCTGAAAAAACATAATTTAATGGACCCCTCCCAACATGGTTTCCAAGAAAATAAAAGTACTGAGACTCTTCTTTGTCAGTTTTCAAGTTTCATAAATTCAGAACTTGATAAAAAGAAACATGTTTTGGTGCTTTATGTTGACAACTCTAAGGCATTTGATACAATTAATCATGACAAAATGTCCCAAATGCTGGAATGTATAGGAATACGGGGTAATGTGTTGAGACTTTTTCAAAATTATCTAAATAATAGAAAAATGGCTGTTAAAGTGTGTAAGTACATAACTGATGGTAAAAATGTTTTGACAGGTGTACCACAGGGCTCCATTTTGGGACCAACTATGTATATTATTTTTGTTTCATGTATGAAAATCTTGTTCAGATATTGTAAGTATTTTGTATACGCTGATGATACTGCACTTGTTGTGTCGCATCATGATGAGATGGAGGCTCGTAGGCTGTTGCAATATGATTATAATCAATTGATACGATGGTCACATGATTATGGTCTAATAATTAATGCGAAAAAGACTAAATTAATGTACATTAGATCTCCAAATTTGGCAGTTGTGAATCCAACGCCGAAAATTACCTCGCATAGTCATCAGTGTATACACAAAAATGTTGAGCTCCCCATCACTTGTGACTGTCCTTCTATTGATGTAGTGAGTAATTATGTATACCTAGGATTAACTATAGATAATAAGTTTAAATGGGATCTTCATGTAAATAAAATTTGTAAGCGTTTAAGATCCATTGCTGGTAGGTTATATAGAATTAAGTACTTCGTACCTAGATCCACACTCAAATTAATATACAAGTCTCTGGCAGAATCTTTGATTAGGTATGGTATTAGTAGCTGGGGTAACTGTACTAATACTAATTTAAAAAGGGTAATGCTCGCACAAAAATCGATATTAAGATTAATTGTTAGTAAAAATATATGTACCGCGGCGCGTAATAATATTTCATTGTACTTTAAAAGATTGAATATTTTGTCTGCTAAAGGCTTGTTTTGGCAAAGGATAGTCCTTGACCAGTTTTTGAAGGATGAATATAAAACAAGACCGCGACACGCTCATCATACTAGATTCAGATCGAATGAGGGATATTTGGTACCAAAATATAATAATAAATACGGTAAGAGAACTTTAGAATATAATGTGCCTAAATTGCTTAATATGATGCCGACATCTATTAAGAAATGTGGTAGCAAGATTGCAACAAAAAGACTTGTCAAGGAATGGCTGCTGAAATGTGGATTTGTATATAATTGAAATTGTACTATAGTTATTATGTATATGTTTTGCTGCTTTTGGTTAGGTTTAAATTATTTATGTATATATTGTTATTATGAAAATGAACGCGCCGACAAATCTTGTAATGGATTTGGCGCGACTTAAAAATTGTATTTAATGTGTATTATATGATATTAAAAAATAAATAAAAAAAAAAAAAAAAAAAATATGGCAGAGGTGTGATTCAAAATCGGGATACATTTACGATTTTAATGTGTACAGTGGGAGAAATACAGACACTTCGATTGAGGGTACTCTTGGTGAAAGAGTTGTTTTCACTTTATGTGAATCAATTACACAACCTGATGTTGTTATCTCGTTTGATCGTTTTTTTACAAGTGTCAATCTATTACAAACACTTCCATTTGCAGCACTTGGAACAGTAATGAAAAATCGAAAAAATATACCAAAATTTTCGAAACCGTTGAAGCGTGGCGAATGCGAGTATCGAATAAATGAAAATGGTATTCTTGCTACCCGATGGATTGACTCCAAAGAAGTTATCCTTTTAAGTAATTGTCACAAGGATGAAACGGTGACTGTAAAAAGAAAGCAAAAAAACGGTGCAAAAATGGATGTGTACTGCCCCAAAGCTATAGCTTTTTACAATGAGATAATGGGAGGAGTTGATTTATCTGACCAGAAGGTCCAGGTATATGATTTTGATCGCAAATCTACCAAGTGGTGGAAAAAGGTGTTTTATAAATTACTGATGTCCTGCGTGGTCAATGGACATATTTTACATCAAACGATCAATGGCAAAAAAACTCCACTATTGCCTTATTTAGTCAAATTAGCTGAAGATCTTGTCATGACGGGGCGAGAAGAGACAAATACAAAGAAAAAGTCTATATATCCCAAGGGCCCACGATCAAAAAGATCGAGAAAGATGTTGAATATTGGAGACCATATGCCAGTAGAGAGTGGAGGTAGAAGAAGGTGCAGTAAATGTGCAATCTCCAAAATAGACAAACGAACAAAATTCATATGTTCTGCTTGTGATGTTCCTCTTTGCCAATCTTGTTTCACCCCATACCATAACTGATATTGTAAAACCACCCCTATGAGTTAGGTTCCATACATATATTTTTTGTTTCCATAAAATTATAATAACAATTTTGTTACTAATAAATATTTTTTTTTCCCACTAATTAATTCTTTTCCTTGAATACCATTGGGACAACCCAATCCCACCCAACAATACCAATGGGAGAATACGTCCCATGTTATTTTAATTTATATATATATATATATATATAATATTTATGTGAGATTTTTTTAACAATTTTTCCTATTACTTTTACATTATTATCAATCCATTTACACAAATAAATTGAACAAATTTAGAAAAAAAAGGTTTGGTAGTGAAAGGGTTAAGCCTGGTAATATAGTAAATAGTCTTAAATATCCAGGAAATACAAACGACACGTAAAAGCACAAAGATCTCTACCGCTCACCTCGCAGTTCGCACCACAAATAATCGAAACACGGGCGGGACTCCGTGACGTCATCAGCTATCAAAAACCATTTGATGTGATTTGCCAAACGTCAAAAATTTTGGATTTTGTTTTTGAAAATTCTCCATAATTTAGAGATTTAAAAAAATTTAACCGACATATTTGTGTTTTACGACCTCAAATTTACTTGATTCAATCATTTTTATTAAAATCCCCCACTAGTGCAAGTGGCCCATAGCCAACTACTCCGGGCATATCAAAGTCTATGTTTGGTCTACAAGTTTGTCTATGGAATTTGGTTGTCAAAAATTGACGAGAGTCAGGTGTATGCGTAACACAGAAAGCATTGTGTCCCGTGGTAAAGATTATATTATTAAAATCCTAAAACACGATTACTTAAAGTTAACATCTACGGAGTTATGGAAGGATCCAGTGCTGACGAACACAACATTGCAGAATGTCAACAGATTAATTGCGTCTTGTGTGACATGCTAATATGTGTAACTGAGGATGATGATATCGAAGCCTTTTTAGCGAATATCGAAGTGAAACGTGAACCTGTTGAGGAAAACAGCCGTGACATTGGATATGCAGTTCCGTATGGTGATATTGATGTAGATGAACCTGATATAAAAGTTGAATGTGAGAGAGCCAAAAATGTGACAGTGTCCAGTACATCGTCCCCACATACAGAGTGTACACCAGGTCCAAGTAAACAAACTAAAATAAAGGAAATGAGGCGTAGAAATGTTCGCAAAGTGAAAAGCAAGAGGTTAACAAAAACGTTAATAAGTACATTCACGTGTAATATTTGTTCAAAAAACTTCAGTTCATTAAGCAAAATGAAGAAACATCGAATAAAGCACAGTGGCAAAAATCCTTTTGAGTGTAATATTTGTATGAAAAAGTTTAGTCGACTTCAGAATTTGGACACTCACAAAAGAATTCATAGTGGTGAAAAACCTTTCGAGTGTAATATTTGTAAGAAAAAGTTTAAACAATCTGGTAGTTTGGACACTCACAAAAGAATTCATAGTGGTGAAAAACCTTTCGAGTGTAATATTTGTATGAAAAAGTTTAGTCAGTCTGGTCATTTGAAAGCTCATAAACGAATTCACAGTGGTGAAAAACCTTTCGAGTGTAATATTTGTATGAAAAAGTACAATGATTCTGGTACTTTAATAAAACATTATAGAATACACAGTGGTGAACAACCTTTCGAGTGTAATATTTGTATGAAAAAGTTTAGTCAATCTGGTCATTTACAAACTCATAAACGAATTCACAGTGGTGAAAAGCTTTTCGAGTGTAATATTTGTATGAAAAAGTTCAATGATTCTAGTACTTTAATAAAACATACTAGAATACACAGTGGTGAAAAACCATTCGAGTGTAATATTTGTATGAAAAAGTTTAGTCAGTCTGCTACTTTAAAAACTCATAAACGAATTCACAGTGGTGAAAAGCCTTTCGAGTGTAATATTTGTATGAAAAAGTTCAATGGTTCTAGTACTTTAATAAGACATAATAGAATTCACATTGCTGAAAAGCCTTTCGAGTGTAATATTTGTATGAAAAAGTTTAGTCAATCTGGTCATTTACAAACTCATAAACGAATTCACAGTGGTGAAAAGCTTTTCGAGTGTAATATTTGTATGAAAAAGTTTAGTCAATCTGGTCATTTACAAACTCATAAACGAATTCACAGTGGTGAAAAGCTTTTCGAGTGTAATATTTGTATGAAAAAGTTCAATGATTCTAGTACTTTAATAAGACATAATAGAATACATAGTGGTGAAAAACCTTTTGAGTGTAATATTTGTATGAAAAAGTTTAGTCAATCTGGTCATTTACAAACTCATAAAAGAAAACACAGTGGTGAAAAACCTTTGTATGCAAAAGCTTAGACAATCTGGTAGTTTGGACACTCATAGAAGAATTCACAGTGGTGAAAAACCTTTCCAGTGTAATATTTGTATGAAAAAGTTTAGTCAGTCTTTTTATTTAGAGAGGCATAAAAGAATTCACAGTTTAGAATAACCTTTCGAGTGTAATATTTTTTATGAAAAAGTTTAGACAATGTCATCTTTTGAATAATCATAATATAATTTACAATGTTGAATAACTTTTCGAATGAATTTTTCTACGAAAACGTTGAGTCGATTTGGAGAAACAAAAGTATTCACTGCATGCATTTCGTTATTACAGTTATTATGATTTTAATAAACTAAATATAAAACACATCGAGAACACATAACTTATTCAATATAATACTTTAAAATATATCAACAATAAATATATATAAAGTATTTATGCTAAAATAGTATTTCATATTCTTTAGACTTTCCACCCAGTATTGTGTGATTTTGCCATATTAAATAATAAAAATGTCCGGCAAAACATCATATTGTTAGACATGAACAAACACCGGAACTTTTTATCAAAACTATCCTATAAAGCAGTGGTTCTTAACCTTTTTGGGGGTACTGAACTCCACCAGCTACAGCATATGCATTCACCGAACCCCTCCTAATTTGAAAAATAAAATTAAGTTTTTACAAATTCAATCATGGTATATATCAGGGATGTTGCGAATATTCGCATCCACATCCGCAAATGCGGAGCTTCCGCATGTATTTGGACATCTGCATCCGCATCCGCAATAATCGATGCGGATGTTCATGTGGATGCGGATGTTAGACAATTTGCAACAAGAAAGAAATGGGGCGGGGCCGGCGAATGGCGCGTGCCGTTCGCAGTTGACATTAACCAATGGGAACGAAAAAATTGGTGACAAGATCCGACGCGTTTTTATTTTTGCCGGTTTTATTTTATTTTTGCAAATATCAAAAAAGAAAAAAAATATTTCTCCAAAAAATCCATAATATAATTGTAGCAACAATTTCGTCACATATTTGACAGTGGGGCCTACCAACTAAGATAGTTCCTACTTTTTTCTATAACATCTTAAACATCCGCATCCGCATTACATCCGCATCCGCGGATGTGAGCCTTCAAAAATCTGCATCCGCATTCACATCCGCGGATGTGTAAAAATCGACATCCGCAACATCCCTGGTATATATTTATATATAAGTGTACAAAATGAAAAAAAAAAAAACAAAAATCAAAACATTAAATTTTAATGGTTAAATTAAAACACGAAACATATTAATTAATGAATTAACGGGGTAATTTTTCTTTTTCCAACTTGCAAAACTGTCTTGCTCTTAAAATTATTTTCACCGAACCCCTGGGGTTCGATCGAACCCAGGTTAAGAACCACTGCTATAAAGTATTGACGTGAATCTATATGTGTTTTGCAAGTTACACATAAAACGATAGGATATACCTTATTTAATAACACATTTATATTTAGGTATAAGGTATATTGCTGAACTGTTTTATAAATAAAGCCAATGTGTAAGCATAATTATAGTAATTTTGTTTTTTATCATTTGCCTTATATCACTTTTTCTTGTAACATACGAATGGAATGTTAATCATCTGTTATTGTTGTGAATATTCAAATGGGCGACCGAAAACAATATTAGTCGACAATGAACTGACTCTTATGCTATTTGTGTGACAATAAACTAAGTTGGCGACTTATATCGAGTTACGAAAAATTTAAAATCGAACTTCAAAAATGAGTCACTTTTCGAGTTTATTATTGTATTTATTTTTACGCACTTTCTTACTATTTCTTATTCAAGATGAATTGCATTTATTTATAAAAGTAAGTATATCATTATATACTATTATTTATCGCTTCGAAACCCAGAAAAAAAAAACAATCAAACAGATTTTCTTCTACTGTGCGAAACGCACAGCAGGTGGAGGTGCGTCAAAAATATCCTGCATAGTGTATGTGGCAGGGCACAATGGACATCCTTGTCTTGTAGGAAGCCCCATCGTTCTCTATTTTCACGGCAGTTCCCTACACCAAATCTTAGACGATTCAGGGTTTTCCATGTCCTGTTATATATCCTCATATAATAAGTCAGCAGCGGGATTCATGTCCTTGATCAAAATACTATCCGTTTGTGGACCACCTATGTTTTCACAAAATTTTTGGTTTTATAAACACGTTATCTTCAATTAATTCTAGCTTGTTTTAAATATATATTTGGCAATATTTCTGAACAAAGAAAATCTGTTTGTGAGACAATTTAAAATATTTTGTATACTCTATGAATAAATATAAAGTGATTATTTTTATTTTATCAGTAGGTACTAACAGACAAAGAAAGGTCAATTGTTATGTGTAATGAGTTCTATTTTATGTTGTCGAAGCATGGACCCTCAAGGTTAATATAGTGAACCGCTTTAAGACGTTTAAAGTGTGGATCCACAGATGGATGTTGAAAATATCAGACATGACAAGTAACATTGAAATATTGCGTAGAGCAAATGATCATAGAGAATTGTCCACAATAACCTCCTTCTTCTTCTTCCTCGTGTAATAGATCATCGATCTGTTGTTTCGGAAGTGATTCCCTTTTGTGACCCTGAGGACCAGCTATCTTTCCATCTCTTTGGTGGTCTTCCTCGCAAACGTGAGCCAGCCGGTGTCTTCTTTGCAGCAATGTGGGCGATCCTGTTTTCAGCCATCCTGTCTTTATGGTCTCTCCAGAATCGTCTCCTCTTCCTACTCCATCTCACTATGTCCTCCGTGTCGCATATGCTTCTAATCTCAGTATTTCTAATTCTATCTCTGAGAGTTTTTCCCGCGATAGCACGTAAGGTATTCATCTCAGATGTTCTGAGTAGGCAATATTTTGTATACTCTATGAATAAATATAAAGTGATTATTTTTATTTTATCAGTACTAACAGACAAAGAAAGGTCAATTGTTATGTGTAATGAGTGCTACTTCATGTTGTCGAAGCATGGACCCTCAAGGTTAATATATATCACTAACCGTTTTAAGGCGTTTAAAATGTGGATCCAAAGAAGGATGTTGAAAATATCCTGGACGGACATGACAAGTAACATTGAAATATTGCGTAGAGCAAATGTTCATAGAGAATTGTCCACAATAACCAATCTCCGTAAATCTTCATTTGTATTTTGGTCCCATAATGAAATGAGAAACATATACATTCCTACAACTTGCCATAGAAGGGAAGATTGTGGGCCGTAGAGGGGTAAGAAGAAAGCCGCGTTTCTCGCCTCGGAATATCTGAGAGTGGACCGGGATGAGAGCTGTGGATGAACCGTTTCATGCTGCTCAGGACAGATAAGGTTTCTCGCAGATGATTGTCAACGTCGGGGCGACCCAACAAGATATATGATGAAATAAAATGCTGACAAATCGCTCTGTCTGTGAAGTTTATTATTTGGTCACATTTAATTTGACATATTGTGAGACAGTAGGTCTCAATATACGACATTCTTTTAAGTAAGGATCTTGGGCAAGGGTGGCCAAGCCGCGGCCCGGGGCCGCACGTGACCCGTTGGATGTCTACGTGCGGCCCGTGAAGCAAATGCACACCTTCAACAATAGTCGGTACCTACAAGTAACCGTTACTTTTTGATAGAGGTATTTTGAGAAAAGAAAATATTCTTAAAGAGAACCGAGGAGTTTTGAAAAATTTCAAATTCCTATACCATTTTGAACACTTGGCGATGGGAGGGTTGAAATTTTAAGGTGAAGTAAAATTATCAAATATTCCATTTATGGAATACCTACCTATATTGTTGTGCGGCCCGGTGGGAAATCTTATTCTGAAATTTGGCCCGGCTGCTGAAAAGGCAGCGTTGGACCTACCATAGGTTCAAATGGTTCGGCCCACCAGGGCGCCGAAAGTATAAGGCGGCACATAGATTAACTCTGGATTAAGTTTTAATCAGAGATTTTATAAATAAATAATTTAATAAGTACTTCCGCATTGATTGCTTTACTTCCGCTTGCATAGAAAGTTACACATAACACAAAATGTATCGGTTTTATAATATCAACTATTTTTGAAATTCCCGCGAAAAGTAGCACGCTCTTATACCTCATCACTGTCGACTCATATAATACAATTTGATTTCTTCATTTAAGTTCAAAGGATTTTGAATGTTACGTACTCTAACTTTTCCACACATAATAAGGGTCAAAATCTCGGGTATCTCCGTTTTTTCAATGTCTCATACAACCAAGTACTGTTCTTTGCGCCCCGCTCAGCACTAATACAACTAAACGCTTCTACATAGATTCTCACTAATACATACAAGATATGCAACCAACTGATCCAATAGCGCTTACATATACAAACACTTTGCGCCCTTTGCGCCCCTACATATATTCTCACTAATACATACAAGGCGCCCTTTAAAATTCAAACAACAACCAGAAATTAAACTATTACCTAGCGGAAACAATGTGTGCTTTGGCTGATTATAACAGAACGTAGCTTAAAACACTAGGTGCAGTGTGACCAGATTTTATTTTCAAAAACTACTAAATGGCGAAGTCAAAAACTACCAAAAACTACTAAATTCTTAAAATGGTATAGGAATTTGAAGTATTTCAAGAACTCCTCGGTTTTCTTAAACAATATTTTCATGCAGTACCTTTTTCTAAAATGTACTGGGTATTTGTACCGACAATGATCAATATCGGATACTTTTCTTTTCATGAAGATTTCTACCCCCCCGTCGCCGAATTTTCAAAATGGTATAGGAATTTGAAGTATTTCAAAAACTCCTCGGTTTTCTTCAACAATATTTTCAAGCAGTACCTTTTTCTACAATGTACCGGGTATTTGTACCGATGATGATCAATATCGGATACTTTTCTTTTCACGAAGATTTCTACCCCCCCGTCGCCGAATTTTCAAAATGGTATAGGAATTTGAAGTATTTCAAAAACTCCTCGGTTTTCTTCAACAATATTTTCACGCAGTACCTTTTTCTAAAATGTACTCGTTACTTTGTACCGACAATTATTTTTGAATCAGTAAGTATCGGGTATTTTCCCAAGTACCCGATAATTTATCTACCAATTACCGACTGAATACAAAAACTACCAAAAAACTACCAAAAACTACTAAAAAACTACCAAAAACTACCAAAGAAAAAAAAACTACTAAACATTTTTGCCAATGCCTCAAAAACTACCAAAAAAGTAGGAAACTACCAAATCTGGTCACACTGACTAGGTGGTTGTGATCCAAACAACATGGATTATCTTCGTTTTACAGAAGATGTACTTCGTGCACCCGAATGACATTCGCTTCTGGCTTAATCGTTGCAATAGTGACATAAATGTTATAATATGCGTAGATTATAATAGTACTACGATAATTATTTAAAATATTGCAACCAAATATTATTATGGGCATATATTATTACAATACTAATTAAAATATTGAAAGCCTAATGTAATATACATATTTTCATACCTACATAACGATTATATTATTATATTATGTTTTTCGACGATTTTGTTTTGTTTGTATAAACTCTTTTGCAGTTGACCGCCGTTATGAATGCTGTTCTATTATGATGACAAATGACCGTTGTCCGTTGCTTTTAAGTAGGTAGGTACCTATTTACTTAATGAACCGCACGTATTAATTTTTTGGCGTAAAAAATAATTATTTATTATTATCGTATGATATTGCTAAATATCGTTATTAATTATCGTATTAGATTTATTTGGCTTATGAAACTTTATGTATTATCTTCTTTCTTCTATACTGTTTTTTCGTGTGTTTACTCAAAGTGTATACTTGAGATTTTGTGAGTGTTTGTAGTTTTCTTCAGTTATTTTAATTTTTATATAGGATATTATAATAGTTAATTTTACTTCCACACATGCACACATCCCATGTAAGTATTGAAATAGTAGTATAATTATTGTATTTAGGAAAATTAAAAGTTATGTTTATCTATGTATCTATCCCATGACGCCATGTCCTCTTGGGGCTACGTTTTCTTATTTAGCTATAGGTCATAGACATACTTTGCTATAGGTAGATAAATATTTTTCATCTACCTATAGCTACACATCATGATTGTACTTAAAACACTCGTATTTGAGTAAAAAATTTCAATATCAAGATACAAAAATATGTTACGCCTAGGTATATTAATAAACATGGTGGTAGGTCGATATAAATTTTTTTATAAGGCAGGTAGATACTAATTACATTTTGTAAAAGTAGGCAAATAAGAAACGTAACTTCATATTTTTTGCGTATTATCACATTTTGTTATGATACGAAAATATTTTTTGGAAAACAGGTGGGAGAGGGGGGGGGGCGCAGTATCTCTATTTGAACCAAGCGCAAAATGCGGTTGATCCGGCACTGTAGAAAAGGTTGGCCACCCATGATCTAGGGTTTATCTTAGAAGTGTGACATCTTCATTCAGGTATGTCTACGACATAATATTATAGCTATTTGTATTTATAGGTCCCTACCTATTTATAATAATAATAAGTACCTCGATATATCGCATTTCATTACTAGGCTATACAGGGTGATTCGTGGTATCTATACTAGTGATGTGCCAATAATGATATTCAAATTCACACACGAACATCGATACCTGAGAAGAAGAGAGCTTCATAATAATATGGCAAAAACAGAAAACTAAGAAAAAAAACATTTCATATATATATTTACTTGTATCCACTAAAAAGCGTTTAGAAATTTATACAGTTCATTATCCATATCCATATAATTATATGATATGTGTCGCTGAGTTACGAAACCCGCTATAACAGTTTTTTGTAATACAGAGAAAATCGATAAAAACTATTATTTAAGTATTAAGCAAACTTTTTTGAAATATAATAACTTTATTGATTGTATGGTTGGTGTAAGTATTTATTTTTAAAACAAATTTTGTGATTAAGTAAAAAAAACGGTTCATTTTGTATAAATAAAATTGCACGTGTCGGCTTTTAATAGGCACATGATGTTAAAGCGGGTTTCGTAAGACACACAGGATGATATAGTGGATTTTGTTAGAACTACTTTCAAGTGCAACATGATAATTTATTCCAGTGGCGTCAACAAATTAAAATGCTGATATATTATTATAACAATTATTTATTTATCTAAAAATAGCATGAGTATTTATATTTCAATTAAAACGTAAACTTATATGGATTTAACAAAATAGTTTTATTACTTACTTTTTTCGATAGAAAAAGTAAAATTTTCGAAATTTGAGGAAATTGTTGCCGTATGTAGAATTACTTTTCGGTCACCAAATTTTTGAAAAACTTTTTTTATAAGAAAAAAATTGCAACTATGAAACTTAAACGGCCCCACCCGTTGTCGAGTAATATGTACGGAACTTAAGGAAATTTATATTCGAAGTAAATTTTTTTTGGCGGCAAAAATAAAATAAAACCTTCAAAATAAAAATCTAATTCAAATGTAAATTGGCCCCACCCGTTGTCGAGTATTTTTTCCCTTAAAAAAAGTTTTTATATTCAAATTAAATTTTATTTTTGCCGGTTTTGTTTTTTTTTCGGCAAAATAAATACGTTTTATTAAGTATCGAAAGGCATGCAATTTTAGTTTTATTTATACAACTTACAAAAAAAGTGATTTTAAACATCAAGTAAGAATTCGCATTATGTGAAAGAAATGATAATCAATATTGTACATAAAAAATTGATGACTGGCTGATGCACAAAAATGTTTCGGAGACATTTTATTAATTATGCATATGTTTTTTTATGCAAATTTATTATCAGTTGATGATAACATACCTGAATTCTTTCATCATAATAATATTCATTTTTATTTCATAAATAGCATGATAAAAAAAAGTGTTCACCTATGTCACATCAGAACTGCGCGCCACTGAATAAATACAGCAAAACGCGCGAAATTAACTCAAAATATGTCAATATTTACTTATCGTTTTTGGCGTTGTTTGTGAACTTTCCAACTTTCTGGATGACTTATCTTTTTCCTTTCTTTATTTTCTTTACATTTTTAAACATTAAAATCATGATCACTCATTATGAATCAGTTTAAATTGCAATTATTTTAGAGAACCCAGAACACCAAACTCACCAGATATGAACAATTTTGTACTGGCGGCCATATTGAATTTTCGAAAATACTGGACTCTTATTGGTTGGTTGAGTTATAGGGGATATTGAAAGGGACATGAAGTGATATAGTGGGTTTCGTTTTTCAACCTCGACTATTTTATTTTTTCTGAAAAAATGGTGCATGTTTTCAAGTAAACAATTTTCTTAAGTTATAGAATATTTGATTACGAATCCAACGACATATATAACTCAATTTTTGTTAAAATGTGTTATAGCGGATTTCGTAACTCAGCGACACATATCCAAATTATACGGGTGAGCGCCATTACCCCTGATTCCCCTATGTAGTTTGACGTATTTAAGTAAAAAATAATTAAATAAATAATAAATAACAGTTATTAAAATCGAAATCATAATAATATTATACTAATACTATAATAATATTTGTGCAATTCGAGAGAACACAAATTTATAAATCTGATAAAAAGAATAAGAAGTGTATGATCTATAAAAAAATAATGAAATACTGCATCATAAAGCTTTTAAATTTAGAGGAAAGAAAAATAAAATACGACTGAGTGGAACACAGGATAATAAACTATAAACTTAATATTACTGCTATATAATACCTCTACGGCATGTCGAACAAATAATAAGCATGCAGATTGTCCTCTTCGTGCCAATAAAAATTAAACATTCACGATTCTTTTCTTTTTCCGTGTAGCACTTGGCAAAGAAGTGGTCTCCAACTCTTCCGTAAGTTTTCAGATGTTCGAAAAAATAAAGACACATGAAATTTTCAATTCCATGTATCTTAATTTTTTGTCGGCACAGAAAGGATGGCCTGCATGTTTATCACATGCGGCTGGTACACTGACTACCCACTTGTGGGATATACTGTGATAGTGGGGAATAGTACATTCAGAATAGATAGTTCAGAATTATGAGTTCGTCGGTAGCCTGGAGGTAGAGTCTCGGCCTCTTGAACAAGGGGTCCGCGGTTCGATCCCGCTAAAGATGCAAATTATATGTATATGTGAAGTTTTGAGAAAATTTGCCTATTCCATGACACTCGATAACTTATGGAAAATAGTGGGAGTACTAATATTTACCGGGGACTTCACGGATACAATTATAAAAAAATAAACAAGATTGATGATATAGATCTCCGAAGGCTCGTTTTGAGTATAATTATTATTTACTTATCATTATAGATCGGAGACGTTTTACAAATGCGTTAAGTTCATACCATAGAATGATAAATATACTAAAGTAGTACCTACATCTAATAATTAGCCATTGATCTACATATAAATAATACGCTTTCTACTTTGACAAATAGCTACTTTGAACGTCCGTCGGTAGAGGTGCCTGGCGTTGAAAGTTTTAAAATTACTGTGAATGTGGCTATCCTTCAATACCATGGATGTATGTAGGTAGGGGATAGAACGTTTATAGCAATTAATAATTATTTATTTTTAAACATCGTTTTCATATAAGTACACAAAATATGGAATGAATGAATTACAATTGAAGTAAAATATAAAAAAGTACAGAAATCATAGCTATAATTAAAAACAAAAATTGATATTTGCATTTAATATGTATGTAATAGTAAACGCAACAAACCGAGTGATTTTTAATCATTATAAAAAGTAATAAATGCATTATAATTAACAAACTCAGCCCTTGAAAAGCATTAACTTGTTAAGTGACTTTCGAACCGATGGAGAACTATCGATATAATAGTAATAAACTTCATTTTACAAAATATTTAAAAAAAAAAATAATAAGATTACAACATAGTAGGTACATACAAATATTTTGCACAATGGGCGAGTTTATCGCAGGGACGCAATCCAACTAACCTCTTACTTCTTAGCAATGTAATGCAGCATAATGTCGATACATTTTCGAGCAACAGCCTTAATCAATAAACCAATACACAGAATATGGGAAAAATAAATTACAATTGAAGTAAAATATAAAAAAAAGGTACAGAAATCATAGCTATAATTAAAAACAAAAATTGATATTTGCATTGAATATGTAATAGTAAACGCAACAAACCGAGTGATTTTTAATTATTAGATATAAAAAGTAATAAATACATTATAATTAGCAAATTCAAAAGCCTTTGAATAGCACTAACTTGTTAAGTGACTTTCGATTTGATAGTGAACTATTTACATACCTCTTAGCAATGTAATGCAGCCTAATATCAATATATTTTCGAGCAACAGCCTTCATCAATAAGCCTATATGGTTGTCTAATGGAGACTGTTCAATTATGTGTTGCAAAAGGTCATCAAATAAATTTAAGTCTTTTAAGACCATCATAACAATATTTGTGAGAACATCGGTGTTATATTTTTAAGGCATACATTTATTTATGCTCTCCGAAAACCGTTGTCGAACAGTTCTTTCAGCAATTTTACAAATTTTGATTACGTCTCCAGAAGGGTATAATAAACCACCATTACTTTTAATTTTGATTAATGAGTATGGTGACTCACAAAGAGATGCATTTCCTGGGTCCGAAACAGTTAATGCATCTAAGCACTCTTCACAAATTATGGATTTATGCAAATGTCTAACAACAAATCCACTTATATACGCTACTATGTTAATAGTACAATCACATAAACTGTTGTCTACAATGTATGAGTGATCGTCAACAACATTTTGTAAATTTTCACCTATACTCTCCTCTGGAATTAAGATATTACGTACACTAGATGCATTAATTAAGCTTTCAGGTTTACTGGAGTTGAAATGCAAAATTTTAACATCTTCCAAAGGAATACAATTTCCAGTTGACGTGGCCTTCAAATCGGTATGAACAATACATTTTTTGAAAGCTGTTTTAAATTGTCTCGCACTTGGATTATTATTACATCCACCGTGAGAGCGTATGGATCCAAAAAATAGTTCTAAATGATCTTGGCTTAATTTATAAGTTGGCAAATATACTAAGGAATCATCACAAGTTAATAAATGTTTACTTAATAATATTATTGTTTCAAGACAAATTACAAAACCTAAAAAACCAGTTTTCCTATTTGATTCTATTATTAAATCTTGACAGGTTCTATCACATTTTACTCTATTAAATCTTGACAGGTTCTATCACATTTTACTCTATTTAGGTCCATGTTCAATACTAATGCTAACGTCAAATATAGAAAAAATATTATCTATGGTTGTTTCAATGAAAGGATCTATCATCAAATTTGTGTTGGTAGTAATCGCTTTCTTCAGTGATCGCTAGTAATTACTATTAATGAAACGTCTATTCACACCTTTTCATTTTGGAGGATCATCTAGAGCAGTGTTTCCCAACCTTCTTCTCGTCGCGAACCAAAAGCAATATCCAACAGAATTTGGCGAACCCCCTTATGCAGTCGTTAATGATAGGCAAAAAAACAATAAAATCTTCTTTATATGCTGCATAAGATATAGGCAGTATGTATTTGTTCGAAACAACAGCGTGCAATCTGCTTTGTATTTGGTGTGCTTTTTTATTTTTTTTGTGTTTTTTTTCCCTTTATTTTTCTTGGGCCATTTAAAATCCCGCCATTACGCTATTATTTTCGCGAACCCCCTTTGTAGACCAACGGTTGGGAAACACTGACTGGCACACAAAATTCCATATGAAACCTTAGTATAATTAAGGTATTATAAATAAAAATCTATGATTAGGCATAGACCTACTATATTAATTAATGTATTGATAAACTGAGGTGGTACAGGAACAATGTAGCGTATAAACATGATTTTGTAATTCAATCAAGTGATAATAAGCGAAAAGAGGCGGGAGATTGAATTTAATTATGACAAAAACTGGAAATAGAAATACACAGTGGCGCAGTACGATTCGCAATAAGAAACAACCTTTAACTAATTCTCAGCTGTTTACACGCCGGAACTACTCAGGTTATCAGTCCATAGATATAATAAGTCTATGTTGTCTACGGTCATCATAGACATTTATTTCTAAATTTGGTCTACAAGTTTGTCTATGGAATTTGGTTGTCAAAAATTGACAGTGGTCAGGTGTATGCGTAACGCAGAAAGCATTGTGTCCCGTGGTAAAGATATATTATTGAATACCCAAAACACGCTTACTTTGAGTTAATATCTACGGAGTTATGGAAGGATGCAGTGCTGACGAACACAACATTGCAGAATGTCAACAGATTAATTGCGTCTTGTGTAACATGCTAATATGTGTAACTGAGGATGATGATATCGAAGCCTTTTTAGCGAACATCGAAGTGAAACGTGAACCTGTTGAGGAAAACAGCCGTGACATTGGATATGCAGTTCCGTATGGTGATATTGATATAGATGAACCTGATATAAAAGTTGAATCTGAAAGAGCCAAAAATGTGACAGTGTCCAGTACATCGTCCCCACATACAGAGTGTACACCAGGTCCAAGTAATCAAACTCAAATAAAGGAAATGAGGCGTAGAAATGTTCGCAATGTGAAAAGCAAGAGGTTGTCAAAAACGTTAATAATTACATTCACGTGTAATATTTGTTCAAAAAACTTCAGTTCATTAAGCAAAATGAAGAAACATCGAATAATTCACAGTGGTGAAAAGCCTTTTGAGTGTAATATTTGTACAAAAAAGTTTAAACATTCTTTTCTTTTGGACACTCATAAAAGAATTCATAGTGGTGAAAAACCTTTTGAGTGTAATACTTGTATGAAAAAGTTTAGTCAGTCTGGTCATTTGGAAATTCATAAAAGAATTCACAGTGGTGAAAAACCTTTCAAGTGTAATATTTGTAGGAAAAAGTTTAGTCATTCTAGTAATTTAGAAAGGCATAAAAGAATTCACAGTGGTGAAAAACCTTTTGAGTGTAATATTTGTATGAAAAATTTTGGTCAGTCACATCATTTGGAAAATCATAAAAGAATTCACAGTGGTGAAAAACCTTTTGAGTGTAATATTTGTATGAAAAAGTTTAGTTGTTCGAGTACTCTTCTAAAACATAAAAGACTACATACTGGTGAAAAACCTTTTGAGTGTAATATTTGTATGAAAAAGTTTAGTCAGTCTCATCATTTGGAAAATCATAAAAGAATTCACAGTGGTGAAAAGCCTTTCGAGTGTAATATTTGTATGAAAAAGTTTAGTTATTCGAGTACTCTTCTAAAACATAAAAGACTACATACTGGTGAAAAACCTTTTGAGTGTAATATTTGTATGAAAAAGTTTAGTTATTCGAGTACTCTTATGAAACATAAAAGACTACATACCTACTGGTGAAAAACCTTTTGAGTGTAATATTTGTATGAAAAAGTTTTGTCAGTCTCATCATTTGGAAAATCATAAAAGAATTCACAGTGGTGAAAAACCTTTTGAGTGTAATATTTGTATGAAAAAGTTTAATCTGTCTGATAATTTAAAAACTCATAAACGAATTCACAGTGCTGAAAAGCCTTTTGAGTGTAATATTTGTACGAAACAGTTTAGACATTCTTTTCTTTTGGACACTCATAAAAGAATTCATAGTGGTGAAAAACCTTTTGAGTGTAATATTTGTATGAAAAAGTTTAGTTGTTCGAGTAGCTTAACAAAACATTATAGAATACACAGTGGTGAAAAGTCTTTTGATTTTGATATTTCTACGTAAAAGTTTAGACATTCTTTTCGTTTGGACACTCATAAAAGAACTCATAGTGGTGAAAAACCTTTTGAGTGTAATATTTGTATGAAAAAGTTTAGTTGTTCGAGTAGCTTAACAAAACATTATAGAATACACAGTGGTGAAAAGTCTTTTGATTGTAATATTTGTAATAAAAAGTTTAGACGGTCTGGTCATTTGAAAACTCATAAAAGGATTCACAGTGGCGAAAAACCTTTCGAGTGTAATATTTGCAAGAAAAAGTTTAGTCAATCTATTCATTTGAAAACTCATAAAAGGATTCACAGTGGTGAAAAACCTTTCGAGTGTAATATTTGCAAGAAAAAGTTTAGTCAATCTATTAATTTGAAAAGTCATAAAATAATTCACAATTTAGAATAACCTTTCGATTGCAATATTTGTTTGAAAAGTTAAGTCGACTTCAGCATTTGAAAAGGCATAAAATAATTCACATCGGTGAAAAACCTTTTGAGTACGAAAAAGTTTAGTCAATCTGGTTATTTGAAAATTCATAAAAGCGTTCACATTTTAGATTAACTTTTTTAGTGTAATTTTATATACGAAAACGTTGAGTCGATTTGGAGAAATATAGAAGTATTCACTGTATGCATTTCGTTAGTTATGATGATTTTAATAAACTAAATATGAAACACATTGAGAACACGTGATTTATTTTCAATATAATACTTAAATCAACAAAAAATATTTAAATAATTTTAGCTGAAATAGTGTTTTATAACATTTAGACTTTCCACCCAGTATTGTGTGATTTTTGCATATTAAATAATAAAAATGTTCCGCAAAACATCATATTGTTAGACATGAACAAACACCGCAACTTTGTATCAAAACTATCCTATAGTATAAGTAGTGACGTGAATCTATATGTGTATTGCATGTTACACATAAAACGATGAATGGATGGGTCTGTGTAAGGAGAAATGATTTAGAAAGAGTGCTAGGAAGGAAGGGTGATAGAATGGGAGACGTATAATTGAAGCATGTTTTTTTTTTTTTTTTTTTTTTTTTTTTTTTTTTTTTTTTTTTTTTTTTTTTTTTTTTTTTTTTTTAAAATGGAGATGGATGTTGCGATTTTAGCACAGAAGGAGATCCATCAGTATACTTGGGAGAGAGGGAATAAAAGATCGATGATTGACCTCGTGTGTATGGACTCTCGTCTCAGGAAGGCGACCACGGACACCAGAGTGTATCGGGGTGCCGGGCTGGAGACGGATCATTTCGTTGTAGTTTCAAGGATAAATCTATTCTCTGGTTGGCGCTCTAGAACACAAAAGTTCACGCCGTCCAAGAGATTGAGAGTCAAAAAACTGAATGACGAGTACGTAAAAAAGGTGAATGAAAAGCTTAGTGCGAATGAAGCGAATGATTATTTGATGAATGAACGGTGGGATGTCCTTAAAATTGTGTTAGTTAAATGTGCACGAGAAGTATGTGGTGCAGTAATTATCGTAGGACGTAAGAAAGGGGATGCATGGCGGGACGAAGATGTGAAAGAAGTTATAGATAAGAAGAAGAATGATTGGAAAGACTTAATGAGTGTGAATCAGTACGACATATTAGAGAAAGAGCGAAAGAAAGGAATATACACTTGATTGCGGGAGTTATCGGGCCATTAGCTTGTTGAGTTCGATAAGGATACTGTATGGTAAAATTCTGATTGAGAGAGTGCGAAAGTCAACTGAATGTAAGATATGGGACGCACAATGGTCTTTTTTGAATGGCTGAGGGTGCACCGATCAGATCTTCTCCCTACGAATGGTCTTGGAGAAGCTTTTCTGCGCGTTCGTGGATTTGGAGAAAGCATATGATCGCGCGGACCGGGAGAGATTGTTGTCGGAGTATGGGGTGAGCAGTCAATTTATCCGTGCAATTTCTTCGCTCTACGTGGGGAACTCCGCTTGCGTGAGGGTAAATAACACCTTCTCCGAGTGGTTTGTCCTTACTAAAGGAGTGAAGCAAGGTTGTGTCATTTCTCCGTGGCTTTTCTTCGGATACTGTATGCAAAATTTGAAAGAGATAGATGTTGGCGTTGAACTGAATGGAAACCGTGTGAATGCGTTGATGTATGCTGATGATTTGGTATTAATGGCTGAGTGTGAAAGTGATTTACAAAAGATTGTTTCAGTTGTTGGTATATGATAGTTGTAGTATGAATGGAATGAAAATGAATGTGACAAAGACGAAAGTGCTGGTGTTTGAAAGAGAGATTGATAGAACAATATGTACAATAAAGATTGAAAATAAATGTTTGGAGCAAGTGGACGAATATGTAGGTATATTTAGGAAGTTTGTTTGCGAGGGATGGAAGGTGTGACAAGGATATCGAAAGAAGAAAAGTGGCCGGTGCTAGAATTAATGGTGCACTTCGACCCATTGTCAGTACATAATGACAATGTGTCGAACATGACAAAATTGCTAGTGCACGATTACATTCTGATACCGACACTTATGTATGCAAGCGAAACTTGGATATGGTTGAAGAGGGATGAAAGTGGAATAAATGCTGTGGAGATGAGATCACTGAGGAGGATGTTTAGTAAAACGTTGCGTGATAGAGTGAGGAATGAGGATATTAGAAGAATGAGTGGATGCAAGAGGAGTATTGTGGGTAGAATGCGCGTAAATAAATTGAGATGGTTTAATCATGTGGAACGAATGGAAGAGGATATATGTGTCTGAAAGGAAGGGTGTGAAAAGCGCGGGCGTCCGAGAACAACGTGACTTGATCATTTAGATTAAATTCTTAAGGACGGTCGTATTTTGAGTAAGAGAAATCGACGTGCATGTATGAGAAATTGTATGACTGTAGAAGAAGCGAAAGAAAGGACTGCCTACCCCACTTGGGATAGACATAAAAGGATAGGATGTACCTTATGTGCGGGACAGAGGCTGACTCAGCCTGCCACAGGCCACAAGTAGACTGCGTCTTCGGGTGGTAGGAGTCTCCCTTCAACACTTTGGAGACTCCCTTCGTTCGTTCACCTGGGATGTTTACTTCCACCGGGCACGACAACGCTTCAACAACTAGGTGCAGCTAGCCTATGTACTTGTAAGCACTGGCGTACCGAGCAATGATCCCAGCGGCATCCACTTTTTTTTTAATCTATTATAATATTATATAATATTTTATTTGATGTTTTTTTTTGTATCGTATTTTATTATTGTTTTATGTTGAATTATATTATGATTGATTAAAATAAATAAAAAAAAAACATGAATAATAATATGACATATTATTTTGATATGACAACGCGCACCTTGCGAGTAGGTTAACAGGCATGAGAGTTTTATTGTAGGTACCTTATGTCGCGCGAGTCCTACTTTGTCATTAGATAGGATATAGGTACCTTGTTTAAGTTTTACGTAAAATATTAATATAACTCATTTAAGTTACACATAAAACGATTGGGTATACCTGATTTAGGTTCTACATAAAACGATGTGATAAAACTTATTTAAGTTAAACATATAACGATAGGATATTCCTTATTTAAGTTATACGAGAAATGAGAATATACCTTGTTTAAGGTCAATTAAACATAATACCTTTATGTATTCGAGATTCTCATTTAATCTATTTATTTATTTGTATTGTATTCTGGATATAATGTTATAGAATTTATGTATTGTACAGTGTCCTTGAGATGCTTTAGTATGTAAACGACACTTGAATTTTGTCCAATAATAAATAAATAGATATACTTTTCATAAGTTTCAAATATATATAATGAGTTACAATCCACTGGATTGGTCTGCAACGAGTTTGGTTTTTCTTCTCCATTCGTCTCTATTCTCAGCCAGTCTTTTTAGCCCTACGTATGAGCCACAGTTCATGTCTCTCTTCAGTTGGTCCATATATGCGTCTCTTGGACGGCCTCTGCCATTTGTCCCCTCGGTCTTACCCTCTGCGATGGCGATGAGTAGTCCTGGATGCCTGATGTTGTGGCCAATCCAGTTAGCTCGTTGTTGGCTGATTCTCTTAAGGAGTTGCCTTTTTTCGCCTACCCTGGTTAATACTTCTTCATTTTCGACGTGCTCCGACCAATGGATCTTGAGCATGCGTCTGTAGCACCACATCTCAAAGGCCGCCAACCGTCCGCTTTCACTCTTGCTGATGGTCCATGTCTCACAACTATAACGCAGAATGCTCCATACAAAGGCTTTAGTAAGGTTCTTCCATACGCTTAAGTCAATATTTGGGGATTCCAATATCTTTGATTTTTTGTCAAAGGCAATCCTTGCCTGGTTTATTCTGCTTACAATTTCCGATTTGGAGCGTCCATCCTGGTTTATTCTGCTGCCCAGGTACACGAACTCACTTACTTGTTTGATGCTCACTCCATTTATGGCAATGTTCGCAGTCGCTTCCTCTCTTCCGACGACCATACATTTTGTTTTTTCTTTATTTATTTTCATGTTGTACTTTGACAACAGAATGCTTTCCATTTTTCCTAAGGCTTCGTTCAGCTCCATCTCGGAGTCTGCGAGCAGTGCTATGTCGTCAGCATATCTGATCATGTTGACCTTTTTCCCATTTATTTTGACTCCTGTCCAGTTCTTCATTTCTTCTCTCAGGTCATCAATGGCTCGCTGTATATAGCAGTTAAAGAGAGCTGGCGACATTGAGCATCCTTGTCTTACGCCTTGTTCGACCCTTGCTTCTGCGCAGCTCTCTCCGCTTTTGATCACAGCCATTTCGTTCTTGTATAAACTCCAGATTGCTCTTCTGTCTTAATAACTCATTCCTATCTGGTTTAGAGTGTTAAAAAGTTGTTCCCATTCTACTTTATCGAATGCTTTTTCAAGGTCGATGAATGCTATATATGTGTTTTTATTAATTGTTATTCTCTTTTCTAGAATAAGTCTGAGACTCAGGATTGCATCTCTTGTACCAGTCTCCTTGATAGGATATAATTATTGTATGTGTTTTTAGGAACTCTTACTATTTCTTATTTAAGATGAATTGCTTTTATTTATAAACGTAAGTAGGTATATCATTATATATTATTATTTATCGTTTCGAAACCCAGAAAAAAAAACAATAAAACTGATCTCCTTCTACTGTGCAAAACGCACAGCAGGTGGAGATGCGTCAAAAATATCCTGCATAGTGCATGTGACAGGGCACAATAGACACCCTTGTCTTGTAGGAAGCCCCATCGTTCTCTATTTTCACGGCAGTTCCCTACACCAGATCTTAGACGATTCAGGGTTTTCCATGTCCTGTTATATATCCTCATATAATAAGTCAGCAGCGGAATTCAAGTCCTTGATCAAAATACTATCCGTTTGTGGACCACCTTTGTTATCACAATATTTTTTATTTTATAAACACGTTATCTTCAATTAATTGTAGCTTGTTTTAAATATATATTTGGCAATATTTCTGAACAAAGAAAATCTGTTTGTGAGACAATTTAAAATATTTTGTATACTCTATGAATAAATATAAAGTGATTATTTTTATTTTATCAGTACTAACAGACAAAGAAAGGTCAATTGTTATGTATAATGAGTTCTATTTTATGTTGTCGAAGCATGGACCCTCAAGGTTAATATAGTGAACCGCTTTAAGACGTTTAAAGTGTGGATCCACAGAAGGATGTTGAAAATATCCTGGACGGACATGACAAGTAACATTGAAGTATTGCGTAGAGCAAATGATCATAGAGAATTGTCCACAATAACCTCCTTCTTCTTCTTCCTCGTGTGATAGATCATCGATCTGTTGTTTGGAAGTGATTCCCTCTTGTGACCCTGAGGACCAGCTATCTTTCCATTTCTTTGGTGGCCTTCCTCGCAAACGTGAGCCAGCCGGTGTCTTCTTTGCAGCAATGTGGGTGATCTTGTTTTCAGCCATCCTGTCTTTATGGTCTCTCCAGAATCGTCTCCTCTTCCTACTCCATCTCACTATGTCCTCCGTGTCGCATATGCTTCTAATCTCAGTATTTCTAATTCTATCTCTGAGAGTTTTTCCCGCGATAGCACGTAAGGTATTCATCTCAGATGTTCTGAGTAGGCTTTTGGTTCTTGCTGTGTCTGCTCTTGTTTCGACGCCGTAAGTCATTACTGTATTGGCCTGATACATTTTTTTATATTCGGACTTTACTCTCTGAGGCTTCAGCGATGAGGTTTGCCACCCATCCTGAATGTCTTGATTTTATATTGGCACGGAGAGGACAGTTTTCATGTTTCTTACATGCAGCTGATCTGCTGGCTACCCCACTTGTGGGATGTGCCGTGATGGTATAATAAATAATAAATAAATAAATACTTTACTCTCTACTAGCATGTGTTTGTTCCTCCATATGACACCTTTCAAACATCCAGCTGCGACTGAAGCTTTATTGGTTTGCTGCTTCACTTCATTGTTCAAATCGCTATTGCAAGATATTTCTTCGCCGAGGTACTTAAATGTTGCCATTTGTTCGATAGGTTTATCATCGATGGTTAATTTACATCTGAGAGGGTGTTTTGAAATAACTAAGCACTTTGTCTTATCGATAGACACACTCATATTGTACCTTTTGGAAGAGAGGTACAATATGAGTTTGTCTATCGATAACCAATCTCCGTAAAATTTCACTTGTATATTGGTCACATAATGAAATGAGAAACATATGCCATCCTACAACTGGCCATAGAAGGGAAGATTGTGGGCCGTAGAGGGGTAAGAAGAAAGCAACGTTTCTCGCCTCGGAATATCAGAGAGTGGACCGGGATGAGAGCTGTGGATGAGCCGTTTCACGCTGCTCAGGACAGATAAGGTTTCTCGCAGATGATTGTCAACGTCGGGGCGACCTAACAAGATATATGATGAAATAAAGTGCTGACAAATCGCTCTGTCTGTAAAGTTTATAATTTGGTCACATTTAATTTGACATGTTGTGAGACAGTAGGTCTCAATATACGACATTCTTTTAAGTAAGGATCTTGGGCAAGGTTGGCCAAGCCGCGGCCCGTTGGATGTCTACGTGCGGCCCGCGAAGCATATGCACATTTTTTAACAATAGTCGGTACCTACAAGTAACCGTTACTTTTTGAAAGAGGTATTTTGAGAAAAGAAAATATTCTTAAAGAAAACTTTAAGGTGAAGTAAAATACCTATATTGTTGTGCGGCCTGGTGGGAAATCTTATTCTGAAATTTGGCCCGGCTGCTGAAAAGGTTGGCCACCCATGATCTAGGGTTTATCTTAGAAGTATGACTTCTTCATTCAGGTATGTCTACGACATTATATTATAGCTATTTGTATTTATAGGTCCCTACCTATTTATAAAAATAATTATACCTACTCGTATAATCATGTCTCAGTACCTCGATATATCGCATTTCATTACTAGGCTATACAGGGTGATGCGTGGTATCTATACTAGTGATGTGCCAATAATAATATTCAAATTCACACACGAACATCGATACCTGAGAAGAAGAGAGCTTCATAATAATTTGGCAAAAACAGAAAACTAAAAAAAAAACATTTCATACATATATTTACTTGTATACACTAATAAGCGTTTAGAAACTTATACAGTTCATTATCCATATCCATATATATGATATCCAAATTATTCGGGTGAGCGCCATTACCCCTGATTCCCCTATGTAGTTTGACGTAAATTAGTAAAAAATAATTAAATAAATAATAAATGAAAAATAAGAGTTATGAAAACTAAAATCAAAATGATAATAATATTTAATTAATATTATAATAATATTATACGAGTATTAATACTATATTAATTAATATTGATACTATATTATATTTCTCGACTACTTGATAATATTGTTTATGATCTTGACCTTCAATAGACCATTAAAGGATGACGTCACAGAAAAATCATTGAGGGGCATCAGGCATCCCAACACAACACATTCACAGTGTTTACGGTGTAATTTAAGGTGGGACGCCTAAAGAATAGATACCTAATAATCAGAAAACTGTCAGTGTCGATTTTGTTATGATTTTGTCGTCTGACTTTCTTTTTTTTCTCTTATGGCATTACATCCTACAAGGATGATTTGCGCAATCTGATTGTTTGCCCCCCAAGCAAAAGCAAATCCATAGACAAGACCACGTGACCTTTAATGGTCTATACTAATGCTGACGTCAAATATAGAAAAAATCTTGTTCATGGTCGTTCCAGTGAATGGACCTTTCATCAAATTTGTGTTGGTAGTAATCGCTTTCTTCATTGATCGCTAGTAATCACTATTAATGAAACGTCTATTCACACCTTTTCATTTTGGAGGATCATCCAGAGTGTGTACCTACTATATGTATATACCCCTTTAATATTGTTTATGACATCTGTATTAAGTAGCATTCACATTGCTTCACTTTGGATGATCATCCAGAGTGTCAGGGTCAAACCTGTTCATCGAAAGTGAACACGTCTGTTCACATTTGTTCATCCTATGCTTTCACTGCCATGTCTTCTTTCTCACTCATGTTGTATGTAGTTTGACGTATTTTCGTATAAAAATAATTAAACAAATTCAAAAATTAAAAAAACACTTAAAATAAATTAATATAGCTCTCAACTGCATAATAATTTCGTACATGATTCTGACATTCAATACAAATTCATAGAGAATAAAACAAATAGTAAGATGAAACTTGTTTATGGTCGTTTCAGTGAAAGGACCTTTCATCAAAAATATGACGAGTGGTAATCTCTTTCCTCCGTCATCGTTAGTGATCACTATTGATGAAACGCCTGTTCACACCTGTTCATCTAGGAGGATCATCCGGAGTGATCACTGAAAGTGAACGTATGTGAACGACCCTTTAGGCTGTAACAGAATTAATATCAAAATTAAATATAATTAAGAAAAAGAAGAAGAGCGTTTCTGTAAAATATTTAATATTTGTCTTTGGATGTGATTGCGGAAATAGCGCGGTATGTGTGATAAACTTCATTCGGGTCTAAAAACAACGTGCCGTGACGTAGTTCTCGTAATGAGAGAGATAGCGGATAATTAGCCTATTTATTTGGGAGTAACCCAGGAAGAAATCTCTTTATACGTCTGACCGCGAAGAAGTAATCATTAGTTTAGGTCATGGTACCTATGTGATAAATTTTAATCTCCCATGTGGAGTGTTACATTTTAAAAATCGAATATTATCAAGTTGTGTCGCATAATTGCGAACACTTTTAGAATGAATTTAAATTAATATTGTGAACAAAGTTATTTGCGGCAAGCGAGGGTCTAAATACTCTAAATGATATACCGCTAAAAATGAAGGTATGTAACATTAGTTATTATTTAGTAGAATGCCGTTTAATGAAATATTATTTTATTTTATATCAAAAACTGATTGTGTCTTCTGTGTTTAATACAGAAGCGGTAAATATCCAGGGGGTTAGAATTCAGGAATCTTTAACATTCATTGAAATGAATGACGTCATGTGCTCAAGATAAAATATATTGATATCACCGTAAGCAGATGAATCTACGAAGATTAATCCACAGGATTAATGGATATTAACCACACAACCGAGGACAACGTGATGTCAAATTGGTAGACTGCCTACACAGATAACCTAGTTTCATAATTGATCAAAGTCATCGGGAAATCAACAGGTCACATTTTTCATTTTTTTATTGGTATTTAAGATTAAGTAGGTATATATATAGTTATACATGAGGGTCAAGTCGAAGTGTACTTGGATATAATTGTGATGAAGGATATACAAAAGTTGATAGTCATGTAGTAATGTAATTAAGAATTTTGATAACAATGTTGTGAAAACCATTTGTCTGCTATCACCGTATAGTGGAAGTGGAATGAAGATTATTATTTAAAAACTTTCTTTGAATTAAATCAATACTCCCATGATGAATGTGGAGGATTCAATAAGACCACGTAACATTAATTAAACAATGACAATATCATATGTACCTTTAGAATCATATTCAGTAATGGTTTATTATCAAACTGGAGGTGGAAATAACCCACGCAATTGAGATTAATGTGTAATGAATGGGGTCTCATTGAATGTCCAATTCAAGCTCTACCGACTGAGAAAAATATAAAACTGCCACAAGGCATTGACCTACTATATCTATAAAGTGATATGCTGAGTTGGTACAGGAACAATGTAGCGTATAAACATGATTTTGTAATTCAATCAAGTGATAATAAGCGAAAAGAGGCGGGAGATTGAATTTTATTATGACAAAAACTGGAAATAAAAATACACAGTGGCGCAGTACGATTCGCAATAAGAAACAAGCTTTAACTAATAGGGAACTTGCACATATTTTTTTTATTCTTCAAAATCATTAATAAAGTAATCAGTAACACATACCAGTAATTTTTTTTTCGATACGTTGCTTAGTTTCTGTTTTATAGCATTTTGAAATTTCGATTTTTGAACTTCCGCGAAAACGCCACATCCGAACGCGCCATTTTGATGACGTCATATGTCCCTTCGATCTCTCTGTCTACAGATGCTTAGTACATTTCGTAGTATATATCTATTGGTTTGACGAGGTTATTTACTGTTGTGGTTAGGGTTTGAACGCTTTTTTTGCCAAAAACTTCAATATGATTAAATTTTTACGTATAAATATACATCAGTTCCTATTTTTTTATTTAGTTATAATGACGAAAAACGATTTTCTCAAGGGGCGATCGAATATTTATCATGCATAATCAAGCCCGCCAGTAGGCGCTATAACTTTGTCTTATAATGTTATTACTAATTTGTAAAGTGCAATACAACATTGTGTAATAATTACATAATATTCAATGGCAATTATTATCAATTTTCCATCATTTTTAGGTTCGATTAGTGATTACAGGTTCTAAATACGCCATTACTTTTCTGTACTGGGTTCATGGTCGGAGTGAACGAACATCCTGCTAAAAAAATCTGTCCAATGTTATTGGAAAAAATCAAAGTTGGTTGAAATTAGCACAGAAGTTAAATTTTATAACTTGTGCTGAATTGAGTCATCGATCATCTACAAATAATATATCTACAGCGAGTGAGTTTCTGACAGCCAGTGTGTCAAAACCAAAAGATTTTTATTGTAAATCATATAGTATTTTAAGGATATAATTAGGGTTGCCACCCGTACTTTATTATAAAGTATTGTACGTTATTTCAGGTAATCGTACTTTATACTTTATGAGAAAAATAAAGTACGCGAAAATACTTTATTTCGCATGATTTGATTTCTTTGGGATTTTGAAAAGTTTAGTCGTAAGTATTTTTCTCGAAATCAATCAATTGGTGCTGAATCGACTTCGCAGCCCAACCTCAATGTCAGTGTCATTGTCACAATTTATTGTTTGTTTTGTACAAAGCGGTTTGAGTGCATTACGAGCGCTCTCTGGCAAAAGCGTTGTGATAATCAATCTTATACAAATTTGGTGGAAAATATCGCAGAACTTGTTGACTCTTGCGAACATTTGGATTTGATCCGAGATGTGCAAAATGGGTACCCAAAACTATTTGAAATGCAAAATGGAAATGGGTTAAAACTTTGGTTTTTAGAAAAGCATTTCAAATGCAAAATACCTATTTTCAAAATGCTTTTTAAAATGCAAAATGGTTTCTCAGGTGAAATGAAAGAGTTGAAATAAACAGCCTTATATTAAAATAATTATTAAACTTTCAAACAATTTTGTAATTTAATAGTGGAAAATAAAGTAGAAAAGCTTGTGGAATAATTTTCTAAAGTCAAGACTAATTTTTATTCTCCAAACAAATAGTTACTGATACCTGATACTGTAAAAAACCTAGAAACTTAACCAAACTTGAACCTAACCTAAAATTAACTGATACCTGATACTGTAAAAGAACCTAGAAATCTCTCTGGCTCATGGAGATAGTAGGTATGCTTTTTCATTGACAGGTGCGAACTTACGATAGCAATGCTTGTTTTATACTAAACCAAATTCAGATCTTTTCGATTAAATATATTTCAGACGAACATGCCACATCTAGTAGATATAAATCAATAGTAATATTGGCATGTGTTGGTAAGAGTGAATAATAAAAATGACGGTTCAATTACTTATTTTCCATTTTCCTCCACACTTGCGTCAGGTATGGTATCAACTACCTATACATTATAATACTGTAAATTAAATGTATTTATATAAATAAAATAATAAAACGGCTTTATTCCATAACGAATGTGAATATAATTAGTTGAAAAGGAGATTACAAGATTAATGTGGCCACAAGATAAAATGAAATAATAAAAAGTATACATTAATAAAATAGACAATAATTTTAAAGAAATTAAAAAATACAGCTCACTAAGTTGACAAGTAAAGTAACTAGAACTAGATAGGTAGGTATATACAATCTTAAGACTCTTACAATTAAAAATTAGAAAGATATTAATTACAAGGAAGATTGGTGGTCACATGACGTAATAATTATTAATAATAATACATTTATATCTATATCGACAAACAAATTGAAAGGTTATCGTAATTAATGGTGGGGGGCAATTCGTGCTTTTATCAACCAATCAAAAAGCATAAAACCCAAAATTCTATGAAAAAATTATAAGATTAGGTGCCAAAATGAGTAATGTTTCAAAAATGCATTTGAAATGCAAAATGCATTGAAAAAGGCATTTGAAATGGAAATAGAAATGGGTTGAAAAAAAAGGCATTTTAAATGCAAAATGGTAAATACCTATTTTGCATTTTGCATTTCCATTTGAAATGGATTTATTTGAAATAAAGCACATCTCTGGATGTGATAAAATAAAAATCTAATATTTATTACCTACCAATATTAGTTTTTTATCTTATTAAAACTCAAAAGCTGACTGACGAGATTTATTTAGGTAATTTGGTATATCAAAATAAAAATTAATTATTTGTAAACTATAATTATATTTTTTTTCTTCATCTTATCAAGCATTTCTTCTTTTAATAAACAAAATATCGAGTTCCTGTGGTGATTTTTGGTTTCAAAATATGAGAAATTTCATAAAAAAAAAATGTTTTAAAAATTGGTCAAAAAATATTTTTTTAACATGATCCGTAAAAAAAAAAACAAAAAATACACTAATATTTTTAATAACTATCTAACTTTTAGTTGTGTTAAAAAAAATGTATTTGAAAAATCGTAGGATTCTCGTGCACTGTCTGCCAAACACCCCCGATTTCGATTTTTTGAAATATGCTTTTTTATAAACGAATACTATGAAGCTGTAATATTTTTTTTTTAATAGTAGTCGGTACAAGTACCCGTTACTTTTTTGAAAGAGGTATTTTGAGAAAATATTCTTAAAGAAAACCGAGGAGTTTTGAAACATATCAAAATCCTATACTTACCATTTTGAAAATTTGGCAATTGGTAGAAATTTTAAGGTGAAGTAAAATTATTAAATTTTCCGTATATGAAGTAAATTGTTGTATGGCCCGGTAGAAAATCTCATTTCTGAAATTTGGCCCGGCTGCTGAAAAGGTTGGCCATCCATGGCCTACATACATCTACAAACGTAATTTCGATAGTGAAACAGATCAAATATGTGAATGTGTTACACCGAAAAAATATTTAAAAATTTACTTATTTACTGAAATTTAATTATAGACTGTGAAGATGCTGTGCAATTGTTTAGTAGAGATATTTATTTGATACAAACTGCAAAAAGCGGTAAAAACATGTTTTTTAAACATAAAAATAAAGAAAAATAAATTGTACTTTATTTTGATACTACGTACTTTTTTTTTCTTGCCTATAATGACCAATGTACTTTATCTGCAGAAAAAAAAGGTGGCAACCCTAGATATAATAACAAATGTCGACACTACAAGCATCCACTACTTGATAGATATGTTCATTTATAACAATATTGATACTGTGAATGATTTTGTTTGTTTTGTCATTGGACGATAGATATGGAAAGCTGCAAAGAAGTCGCTGAACTTACAGTACAGTAAGAGGCTTACAATATCGGCATGCGTAGAAATAATTTATTCGGTGTCGTATGAGTTAGGTATATTTGTACATCTTGGACTACACAATATTTGTATGATCTTTTTGGAAACTTTTTGTAATATTTACCTCCTTCCAAAATGTTAAAAACCGGACTCAAATACCAATCGATTGTTAATCCTATACATTACGATAAAGAACAAAACATCACTCAGGACATGTGACGTCACAAATGCAATAACCATCGACATGGCGTTCAAACAGCGGGCGAAAAATCGTGATTTTATTTATTAAAATAATAAATGAAAAATATTTATTTTTAAGTTTTAATCAAAATATAATCGATATATAACCTTTTTTCTACCTAATTAATGCATTTCACAAAATATTCCTCTCGAGTGCAAGTTCCCTATTCTCAGCTGTTTTCATGTTTACACGCCGGAACTACTCAGGTTATCAGTCCATGGATATAATAAGTCTATGTTGTCTACGGTCATCATAGACATTTATTTCTAAATTTGGTCTACAAGTTTGTCTATGGAATTTGGTTGTCAAAAATAGACAGTAGTCAGGTGTATGCGTACAGAAAGCATTGTGTCCCGTGGTAAAGATATATTATTGAATACCCAAAACACGATTACTTTGAGTTAATATCTACGGAGTTATGAAAGGATCCAGTGCTGACGAACACAACATTGCAGAATGTCAACAGATTAATTGCGTCTTGTGTAACATGCTAATATGTGTAACTGAGGATGATGGTATCGAAGCCTTTTTAGCGAATATCGAAGTGAAACGTGAACCTGTTGAGGAAAACAGCCGTGACATTGGATATGCAGTTCCGTATGATGATATTGATATAGATGAACCTGATATAAAAGTTGAATGTGAGAGAGCCAAAAATGTGACAGTGGCCAGTACACATTCCCCACTTGCAGAGTGTACACCAGGTCCAAGTAATCAAACTCAAATAAAGGAAATGAGGCGTAGAAATGTTCGCAATGTGAAAAGCAAGAGTTTGGCAAAAACGTTAATAAGTACATTCACGTGTAATATTTGTTCAAAAAACTTCAGTTCATTAAGCAAAATGAAGAAACATCGAATAAAGCACAGTGGCAAAAATCCTTTTGAGTGTAATATTTGTATGAAAAAGTTTAGTCGACTTCAGAATTTGGACACTCACAAAAGAATTCATAGTGGTGAAAAACCTTTTGAGTGTAATATTTGTAATAAAAAGTTTAGTCGACTTCAGAATTTGAACACTCATAAAAGAATACACAATGGTGAAAAACCTTTTGAGTGTAATATTTGTATGAAAAAGTTTAGTCAGTCGAGTACTCTTATAAAACATAATAGACTACATAGTGGTGAAAAACCTTTTGAGTGTAATATTTGTATGAAAAAGTTTAGTCATTCTGCTAATTTAAAAACTCATAAACGAATTCACAGCGGTGAAAAGCCTTTCGAGTGTAATATTTGTATGAAAAAGTTCAATTATTCTAGTACTTTAATAAAACACAATAGAATACACAGTGGTGAAAAACCATTCGAGTGTAATATTTGTATGAAAAAGTTTAGTCAGTCGAGTACTCTTACAAAACATAAAAGACTACATACTGGTGAAAAACCTTTTGAGTGTAATATTTGTTTGAAAAAGTTTAGTTGGTCTGATTATTTAAAAACTCATAAACGAATTCACAGTGGTGAAAAACCTTTCGAGTGTAATATTTGTATGAAAAAGTTCAATGATTCTAGTACTTTAATAAAACACAATAGAATACACAGTGGTGAAAAACCATTCGAGTGTAATATTTGTATGAAAAAGTTTATTCAGTCGAGTACTCTTACAAAACATAAAAGACTACATACTGGTGAAAAACCTTTTGAGTGTAATATTTGTATGAAAAAGTTTAGTCATTCTGCTAATTTAAAAACTCATAAACGAATTCACAGTGGTTAAAAACCATTCGAGTGTAATATTTGTATGAAAAAGTTTAGTCAGTCTGCTTATTTAGAGAGGCATAAAAGAATTCACAGTTTAGAATAACCTTTCGAGTGTAATATTTGTATGAAAAAGTTTAGTCAGTCTGCTAGTTTAGAAAGGCATAAAAGAATTCACAGTTTAGAATAACCTTTCGAGTGTAATATTTGTATGGAAAAGTTTAGTCAGTCTGCTAGTTTAGAAAGGCACAAAAGAATTCACAGTTTAGAATAACCTTTCGAGTGTAATATTTGTATGAAAAAGTTTAGACAATCTCATCTTTTGAATAATCATATTAAGATAATGTACAATGTTGAATTACTTTTCGAATGAATTTTTCTACGAAAACGTTGAGTCGATTCGGAGAAACATTAAGTATTCACTGCATGCATTTCGTTATTACAGTTATTATAATTTTAATAAACTAAATATAAAACACATCGAGAACACATGACTAAGGCCCAACGCATCAATCTGTAGATAGCTAAATTTATACTGAGGATAAGCCTATCTCTAGGATATTTGCCGCATCAATGTAAAGATACCGCCTATCCCTAGGATAAACGACGCCATTTTTAACTACAACTTAAAGTGGTGGATAAAATTAAACCTTAGGATAAATCGTCCCAATTATCAAAATGGCGTCGTTTGTGAACAGCTGTGAAGGATACGTTATGTAATGTTTTTGCTACATACATCGAGTATGAGTATTTTTTGATGTTCAACAATGTCGTATTATGTTTAAAAATGTTGTTAAGTCATTGTATCAACCATCTCAAAGAAAATATTCTACAAATAACGCGGTGATTACTTTGAAGGAAAAATGACATAACCGCCATTTTTGTTTTCGTACAATCGATTCACGTAATACTTTTAGCTATGTACGGTAGATGGCATTATCAGATTATTTGCATATTTTATCAACTACAAAAATGTATAATATTTCATATAAAAATGTTTTCAAAATGTGGTAGAATGTATTAATAAACCACAAAAAATTACTTAAAACGTAATTTTGACTGAAAAACAACAAAAGTAAAATCCTTATGTAATGTTTCGAGCTATGATTGTTGTTTTCACGCAAAGTTTTTCGTAATATGTGTAAAAATATATTTAACACTATTTTTTCTTTACCTGGAAGAATATTTTTACAATTATATAAATTTGTTATTATATTAAAATCTCTTTTGATTTGCAAATAATAAATATTTATTACGATATATACGCTAGAGTGGAGCAAAATTGGCTCCAAACGAAGATCAAGCTTAAACCATAGACAAAACATGCGATTTCAGTGTAGCCAACATTTAAGACTGGTGGATAGCTATCCATTGGATAGTTTTAGATTGATGCGGCAAATAAATTTAACCATCACTTTATCCATAAGATATATTTATCCTTTAGATAGCTAACTACAACATTTAACTATATATTGATGCGTTAGGCCTAATTCAATACAATACTTTAAAATATATCAACAATATATATGTAAAGTATTTCTGCTAAAATAGTATTTCATATTCTTTAGACTTTCCACCCAGTATTGTGTGATTTTGCCATAGTAAATAATAAAAATGTTCGGCAAAATATCATATTGTTAGACATGACCAAACACCGCAACTTTTTATCAAAACTATCCTATAAAGCAGCGGCTCTTAACCTTTTTGGGGGTACTGAACTCCACCAGCTACAGCATATGCATTCACCGAACCCCTCCTAATTTGAAAAATAAAATTAGATTTTTACAAATTCAAAACATGATATATATTTATATATATGTGTAAAAAAATCAAAAAATAAAATAAAAAAAACATAGATCAAAACATTAAATTTTAATGGTTAAATCAAAACACGAAACATATTAATTAATGAATTATCGGAGTATTTTTTTCTTTTTTCAACTCGCAAAACTATCTTGCTTTCAAAATTATTTTCACCGAACCCCTGGGGTTCGATCGAACCCAGTTTCACTGCTATAAAGTATTGACGTGAATCTATATGTGTTTTGCAAGTTACACCTAAAACGAAAGGAATTACCTTATTTAAAACACATATATATTAATAATGTATATTGCTTAAGTGTTATATAAATAAAGCCAATGTGTAAGCATATAATTTTTAATTATAATTTTTATTTTTATGATTTGAAGTGATGCAGTGTATTTTATTTTTGTTTTGAGTTTTGATTTGATACGATGGTGGTGTTGTACAATAATTGTTGTTTATAACTATGTATTAAATTGTTGTTTATGCCATATGTATTATTATAAATAAATAAATATAGTAGGTACTTTAGTTTTTTATCATTTGCCTTATATCACTTTTTCTTGTAACATACGAATGGAATGTTAATCATCTGTTATTGTTGTGAATATTCAAATGGGCGACCGAAAACAATATTAGTCGACAAACAATGAACTGACTCTTATGCTATTTGTGTGACAATAAACTAAGTTGGCGACTTATATCGAGTTACGAAAAATTTAAAATCGAACTTCAAAAATGAGTCACTTTCCGAGTTTATTATTGTATGTATTTTTACGCACTTTCTTACTATTTCTTATTCAAGATGAATTGCATTTATTTATAAACGTAAGTATATCATTATATACTATTATTTATCGCTTCGAAACCCAGAAAAAAAAACAATCAAACAGATTTCCTTCTACTGTGCGATACGCACAGCAGATGGAGATGCGTCAAAAATATCCTGCATAGTGTATGTGGCAGGGCACAATGGACACCCTTGTTTTGTAGGAAGCCCCATCGTTCTCTATTTTCACGGCAGTTCCCTACACCAAATCTTAGACGATTCAGGGTTTTCCATGTCCTGTTATATATCCTCATATAATAAGTCAGCAGCGGGATTCAAGTCCTTGATCAAAATACTATCCGTTTGTGGACCACCTTTGTTTTCACAATATTTTTGGTTTTATAAACACGTTATCTTCAATTAATTGTAGCTTGTTTTAAATATATATTTGGCAATATTTCTGAACAAACAAAATCTGTTTGTGAGACAAACAAAAGTATTTTGTCTACTGTATAAATAAATGTAAAGTGATTATTTTTATTTTCTCAGAGCTAACAGACAAAGAAAGGTCAATTTTTATGTGTAATGAGTGCTACTTTATGGTGTCGAGGCATGGACCCTCAAGGTTAATATATATCACTAACCGCTTTAAGGCGTTTAAAATGTGGATCCAAAGAAGGATGTTGAAAATATCCTGGACGGACATGACAAGTAACATTGAAATATTGCGTAGAGCAAATGTTCATAGAGAATTGTCCACAATAACCAATCTCCGTAAAACTTCATTTGTATTTTGGTCCCATAATGAAATGAGAAACATAGGTATACATTCCTACAACTAGCCATAGAAGGGAAGATTGTGGGCCGTAGAGGGGTAAGAAGAAAGCCGCGTTTCTCGCCTCGGAATATCTGAGAGTGGACCGGGATGAGAGCTGTGGATGAACCGTTTCACGCTGCTCAGGACAGATAAGGTTTCTCGCAGATGATTGTCAACGTCGGGGCGACCCAACAAGATATATGATAAAATAAAGTGCTGACAAATCGCTCTGTCTGTGAAGTTTATTATTTGGTCACATTTAATTTGACATATTGTGAGACAGTAGGTCTAAATAAACGACATTCTTTTAAGTAAGGATCCTGGGCAAGGGTGGCCAAGCCGCGGCCCGGGGCCGCACGTTGCCCGTTGGATGTCTACGTGCAGCCCGTGAAGCATATGCACACCTCTAACAATAGTCGGTACCTACAAGTATCCGTTACTTTTTGATAGAGGTATTTTGAGAAAAGAAAATATTCTTAGAGAACCGAGGAGTTTTGAAAGATTTCAAATTCCTATACCATTTTGAAAACTTGGCGACGGGAGGGTAGAAATTTTAAGGTGAAGTAAATTGATCAAATATTCCATTTATTGAATACCTACCTATATTGTTGTGCGGCCCTGTGGGAAATCTTATTCTGAAATTTGGCCCGGCTGCTGAAAAGGTTGGCCACCTATGATCTAGGATTTATCTTAGAAGTGTGACTTATTCATTCAGGTATGTCTACGACATTATATTATAGCTATTTGTATTTATAGGTCCCTACCTATTTATAAAAATAATTATACCTACTCGTATAATCATGTCTCAGTACCTCGATATATCGCATTTCATTACTAGGCTATACAGGGTGATACGTGGTATCTATATCTATACTAGTGATGTGCCAATAATAATATTCAATTTCACACACGAACATCGATATCTAAGAAGAAGAGAGCTCCATATGGCAATAACAGAAAACTTAGAAAAAAAACATTTCACATATATTTACTTGTATCCACTAATAAGCGTTTAGAAACTTATACAGTTCATTATCCATATCCATATATATGATATCCAAATTATACGGGTGAGCGCCATTACCCCTGATTCCCCTATGTAGTTTGACGTATTTAAGTAAAAAATAATTAAATAAATAATAAATGAAAAATAACAGTTATTAAAACTAAAATCAAAATGATAATAATATTAAATTAATACTATAATAATATTATATTAATTAATATTAATACTATATTATATTTCTCGACTACTTGATAATATTGTTTATGATCCTGACCTTCAATAGACCATTAAAGGATGACGTCACAGAAAAATCAGTGAGGGGCATCAGGCATCCCAACACAACACATTCACAGTGTTTACGGTGTAATTTAAGGTGGGACGCCTAAAGAATAGATACTTAATAATCAAAAAACTGTCAGTGTTGATTTTGTTATGATTTTGTCGTCTGACTTTCTTTTTTTTTCTCTTATGGCATTACATCCAAGCAAAAGCAAATCCATAGACAAGACCACGTGACCTTTAATGGTCTATACTAATGCTGACGTCAAATATAGAAAAAATCTTGTTCATGGTCGTTCCAGTGAATGGACCTTTCATCAAATTTGTGTTGGTAGTAATCGCTTTCTTCAGTGATCGCTAGTAATGAAACGTCTATTCACACCTTTTCATTTTGGAGGATCATCCAGAGTGTGTACCTACTATACATATATGTATATACCCCTTTAATATTGTTTATGACATCTGTATTAAGTAGCATTCACATTGCTTCACTTTGGATGATCATCCAGAGTGTCAGGGTCAAACCTGTTCATCGAAAGTGAACACGTCTGTTCACATTTGTTAATCCTATGCTTTCACTGCCATGTCTTCTTTCTCACTCATGTTGTATCTAGTTTGACGTATTTTCGTATAAAAATAATTAAACAAATTCAAAAATTAAAAAAACACTTAAAATAAATTAATATAGCTCTCAACTGCATAATAATTTCGTACATGATTCTGACATTCAATACAAATTCATAGAGAATAAAACAAATAGTAAGATGAAACTTGTTTATGGTCGTTTCAGTGAAAGGACCTTTCATCAAAAATATGACGAGTGGTAATCTCTTTCCTCCGTCATCGTTAGTGATCACTATTGATGAAACGCCTGTTCACACCTGTTCATCTAGGAGGATCATCCGGAGTGATCACTGAAAGTGAACGTATGTGAACGACCCTTTAGGCTGTAACAGAATTAATATCAAAATTAAATATAATTAAGAAAAAGAAGAAGAGCGTTTCTGTAAAATATTTAATATTTGTCTTTGGATGTGATTGCGGAAATAGCGCGGTATGTGTGATAAACTTCATTCGGGTCTAAAAACAACGTGCCGTGACGTAGTTCTCGTAATGAGAGAGATAGCGGATAATTAGCCTATTTATTTGGGAGTAACCCAGGAAGAAGTCTCTTTATACGTCTGACCGCGAAGAAGTAATCATTAGTTTAGGTCATGGTACCTATGTGATAAATTTTAATCTCCCATGTGGAGTGTTACATTTTAAAAATCGAATATTATCAAGTTGTGTCGCATAATTGCGAACACTTTTAGAATGAATTTAAATTAATATTGTGAACAAAGTTATTTGCGGCAAGCGAGGGTCTAAATACTCTAAATGATATACCGCTAAAAATGAAGGTATGTAACATTAGTTATTATTTAGTAGAATGCCGTTTAATGAAATATTATTTTATTTTATATCAAAAACTGATTGTGTCTTCTGTGTTTAATACAGAAGCGGTAAATATCCAGGGGGTTAGAATTCAGGAATCTTTAACATTCATTGAAATGAATGACGTCATGTGCTCAAGATAAAATATATCGATATCACCGTAAGCAGATGAATCTACGAAGATTAATCCACAGGATTAATGGATATTAACCACACAACCGAGGACAACGTGATGTCAAATTGGTAGACTGTCTACACAGATAACCTAGTTTCATAATTGATCAAAGTCATCGGGAAATCAACAGGTCACATTTTTCATTTTTTTATTGGTATGTAAGATTAAGTAGGTATATATATAGTTATACATGAGGGTCAAGTCGAAGTGTACTTGGATATAATTGTGATGAAGGATATACAAAAGTTGATAGTCATGTAGTAATGTAATTAAGAATTTTGATAACAATGTTGTGAAAACCATTTGTCTGCTATCACCGTATAGTGGAAGTGGAATGAAGATTATTATTTAAAAACTTTCTTTGAATTAAATCAATACTCCCATGATGAATGTGGAGGATTCAATAAGACCACGTAACATTAATTAAACAATGACAATATCATATGTACCTTTAGAATCATATTCAGTAATGGTTTATTATCAAACTGGAGGTGGAAATAACCCACGCAATTGAGATTAATGTGTAATGAATGGGGTCTCATTGAATGTCCAATTCAAGCTCTACCGACTGAGAAAAATATAAAACTGCCACAAGGCATTGACCTACTATATCTATAAAGTGATATGCTGAGTTGGTACAGGAACAATGTAGCGTATAAACATGATTTTGTAATTCAATCAAGTGATAATAAGCGAAAAGAGGCGGGAGATTGAATTTTATTATGACAAAAACTGGAAATAAAAATACACAGTGGCGCAGTACGATTCGCAATAAGAAACAAGCTTTAACTAATAGGGAACTTGCGCATATTTTTTTTATTCTTCAAAATCATTAATAAAGTAATCAGTAACACATACCAGTAAATTTTTTTTCGATACGTTGCTTAGTTTCTGTTTTATAGCATTTTGAAATTTCGATTTTTGAACTTCCGCGAAAACGCCACATCCGAACGCGCCATTTTGATGACGTCATATGTCCCTTCGATCTCTCTGTCTACAGATGCTTAGTACATTTCGTAGTATATATCTATTGGTTTGACGAGGTTATTTACTGTTGTGGTTAGGGTTTGAACGCTTTTTTTGCCAAAAACTTCAATATGATTAAATTTTTACGTATAAATATACATCAGTTCCTATTTTTTTATTTAGTTATAATGACGAAAAACGATTTTCTCAAGGGGCGATCGAATATTTATCATGCATAATTAAGCCCGCCAGTAGGCGCTATAACTTTGTCTTATAATGTTATTACTAATTTGTAAAGTGCAATACAACATTGTGTAATAATTACATAATATTCAATGGCAATTATTATCAATTTTCCATCATTTTTAGGTTCGATTAGTGATTACAGGTTCTAAATACGCCATTACTTTTCTGTACTGGGTGCATGGTCGGAGTGAACGAACATCCTGCTAAAAAAATCTGTCCAATGTTATTGGAAAAAATCAAAGTTGGTTGAAATTAGCACAGAAGTTAAATTTTATAACTTGTGCTGAATTGAGTCATCGATCATCTACAAATAATATATCTACAGCAAGTGAGTTTCTGACAGCCAGTGTGTCAAAACCAAAAGATTTTATTGTAAATCATATAGTATTTTTAGGATATAATTAGGGTTGCCACCCGTACTTTATTATAAAGTATTGTACGTTATTTCAGGTAATCGTACTTTATACTTTATGAGAAAAATAAAGTACGCGAATAAACTTTATTTCGCATGATTTGATTTCTTTGGGATTTTGAAAAGTTTAGTCGTAAGTATTTTTCTCGAAATCAATCAATTGGTGCTGAATCGACTTCGCAGCCCAACCTCAATGTCAGTGTCATTGTCACAATTTATTGTTTGTTTTGTACAAAGCGGTTTGAGTGCATTACGAGCGCTCTCTGGCAAAAACGTTGTGATAATCAATTTTATACAAATTTGGTGGAAAATATCGCAAAACTTGTTGACTCTTGCGAACATTTGGATTTGATCCGAGATGTGCAAAATGGGTACCCAAAACCATTTGAAATGCAAAATGGAAATGGGTTGAAACTTTTCCATTTGAAAATGCAAAATGGTTTTTAGAAAAGCATTTCAAATGCAAAATACCTATTTTCAAAATGCTTTTTAAAATGCAAAATGGTTTCTCAGGTGAAATGAAAGAGTTGAAATAAACAGCCTTATATTAAAATAATTATTAAACTTTCAAACAATTTTGTAATTTAATAGTGGAAAATAAAGTAGAAAAGCTTGTGGAATAATTTTCTAAAGTCAAGACTAATTTTTATTCTCCAAACAAATAGTTACTGATACCTGATACTGTAAAAAACCTAGAAACTTAACTAAACTTGAACCTAACCTAAAATTAACTGATACCTGATACTGTAAAAAAACCTAGAAATCTCTCTGGCTCGTGGAGATAGTAGGTATGCTTTTTCATTGACAGGTGCGAACTTACGATAGCAACGCTTGTTTTATACTAAACCAAATTCAGTTATTTTCGATTAAATATATTTCAGACGAACATGCCACATCTAGTAGATATAAATCAATAGTAATATTGGCATGTGTTGGTAAGAGTGAATAATAAAAATGACGGTTCAATTACTTATTTTCCATTTTCCTCCACACTTGCGTCAGGTATGGTATCAACTACCTATACATTATAATACTGTAAATTAAATGTATTTATATAAATAAAATAATAAAACGGCTTTATTCCATAACGAATGTGAATATAATTAGTTGAAAAGGAGATTACAAGATTAATGTGGCCACAAGATAAAATGAAATAATAAAAAGTATACATTAATAAAATAGACAATAATTTTAAAGAAATTAAAAAATACAGCTCACTAAGTTGACAAGTAAAGTAACTAGAACTAGATAGGTAGGTATATACAATCTTAAGACTCTTACAATTAAAAATTAGAAAGATATTAATTACAAGGAAGATTGGTGGTCACATGACGTAATAATTATTAATAATAATACATTTATATCTATATCGACAAACAAATTGAAAGGTTATCGTAATTAATGGTGGGGGGCAATTCGTGCTTTTATCAACCAATCAAAAAGCATAAAACCCAAAATTCTATGAAAAAATTATAAGATTAGGTGCCAAAATGAGTAATGTTTCAAAAATGCATTTGAAATGCAAAATGCATTGAAAAAGGCATTTGAAATGGAAATAGAAATGGGTTGAAAAAAAAGGCATTTAAAATGCAAAATGGTAAATACCTATTTTGCATTTTGCATTTCCATTTGAAATGGATTTATTTGAAATAAAGCACATCTCTGGATGTGATAAAATAAAAATCTAATATTTATTACCTACCAATATTAGTTTTTTATCTTATTAAAACTCAAAAGCTGACTGACGAGATTTATTTAGGTAATTTGGTATATCAAAATAAAAATTAATTATTTGTAAACTATAATTATATTTTTTTTCTTCATCTTATCAAGCATTTCTTCTTTTAATAAACAAAATATCGAGTTCCTGTGTTGATTTTTGGTTTCAAAATATGAGAAATTTCATAAAAAAAAATGTTTTAAAAATTGGTCAAAAAATATTTTTTTAACATGATCCGTGAAAAAAAAAACAAAAAATACACTAATATTTTTAATAACTATCTAACTTTTAGTTGTGTTAAAAAAAATGTATTTGAAAAATCGTAGGATTCTCGTGCACTGTCTGCCAAACACCCCCGATCTCGATTTTTTGAAATATGCTTTTTTATAAACGAATACTATGAAGCTGTAATATTTTTTTTTTAATAATAGTCGGTACAAGTACCCGTTACTTTTTTGAAAGAGGTATTTTGAGAAAATATTCTTAAAGAAAACCGAGGAGTTTTGAAACATATCAAAATCCTATACTTACCATTTTGAAAATTTGGCAATTGGTAGAAATTTTAAGGTGAAGTAAAATTATTAAATTTTCCGTATATGAAGTAAATTGTTGTATGGCCCGGTAGAAAATCTCATTTCTGAAATTTGGCCCGGCTGCTGAAAAGGTTGGCCATCCATGGCCTACATACATCTACAAACGTAATTTCGATAGTGAAACAGATCAAATATGTGAATGTGTTACACCGAAAAAATATTTAAAAATTTACTTATTTACTGAAATTTAATTATAGACTGTGAAGATGCTGTGCAATTGTTTAGTAGAGATATTTATTTGATACAAACTGCAAAAAGCGGTAAAAACATGTTTTTTAAACATAAAAATAAAGAAAAATAAATTGTACTTTATTTTGATACTACGTACTTTTTTTTTCTTGCCTATAATGACCAATGTACTTTATCTGCAGAAAAAAAAGGTGGCAACCCTAGATATAATAACAAATGTCGACACTACAAGCATCCACTACTTGATAGATATGTTCATTTATAACAATATTGATACTGTGAATGATTTTGTTTGTTTTGTCATTGGACGATAGATATGGAAAGCTGCAAAGAAGTCGCTGAACTTACAGTACAGTAAGAGGCTTACAATATCGGCATGCGTAGAAATAATTTATTCGGTGTCGTATAAGTTAGGTATATTTGTACATCTTGGACTACACAATATTTGTATGATCTTTTTGGAAACTTTTTGTAATAATTACCTCCTTCCAAAATGTTAAAAACCGGACTCAAATACCAATCGATTGTTAATCCCATACATTACGATAAAGAACAAAACATCACTCAGGACATGTGACGTCACAAATGCAATTACCATCGACATGGCGTTCAAACAGCGGGCGAAAAATCGTGATTTTATTTATTAAAATAATAAATGAAAAATATTTATTTTTAAGTTTTTATCAAAATATAATCAGTATATAACCTTTTTTCTACCTAATTAATGCATTTCACAAAATATTCCTCTCGAGTGCAAGTTCCCTATTCTCAGCTGTTTTCATGTTTACACGCCGGAACTACTCAGGTTATCAGTCCATGGATATAATCAGTGTTCTCGAACGACATTTTCCAATATCGGTAGAAATATCCGCAAAAATCGGTATAAAAGGAATATTTGTACCCAAAATCGGTATATGGGGTATTTGTACCGACGATGGTCAATATCGGATTCTTTTCTTTTCACGAAAATTTCTACCCCCCCGTCGCCGAATTTTCGAAATGGTATAGGAATTTGGAATATTTCAAAAACTCCTCGGTTTTCTTAAAGAATATTTTCTCGCAGTACCTCTTTCTAAAATGTACCGGGTATTTGTACCGACAATGTCAATATCGGGTACTTTCCTTTTTAGAAAATTTCTACCCCCCCGTCGCCAGATTTTCAAAATGGTATAGGAATTTGGAATACTTCAAAAACTCCTCGGTTTTCTTAAAGAATATTTGCTCGAATTCAATAAATATCCGGTACTTTTACTGAATACCCGATACTTATCTACCGATTATATTTCCCTATCGAAAAATAGTAAAAATTGGTAGATTACTAGACCATTTCGGTATATCGGTAGGACTGGGCCCATTTCGGTATAAATACCGAAAAATCGGTAGGTTCGAGACCACTGGATATAATAAGTCTATGTTGTCTACGGTCATCATAGACATTTATTTATAAATTTGGTCTACAAGTTTGTCTATGGAATTTGGTTGTCAAAAATAGACAGTAGTCAGGTGTATGCGTAACACAGAAAGCATTGTGTCCCGTGGTAAAGATATATTATTGAATACCCAAAACACGATTACTTTGAGTTAATATCTACGGAGTTATGAAAGGATCCAGTGCTGACGAACACAACATTGCAGAATGTCAACAGATTAATTGCGTCTTGTGTAACATGCTAATATGTGTAACTGAGGATGATGGTATCGAAGCCTTTTATGCGAATATCGAAGTGAAACGTGAACCTGTTGAGGAAAACAGCCGTGACATTGGATATGCAGTTCCGTATGGTGATATTGATATAGATGAACCTGATATAAAAGTTGAATGTGAGAGAGCCAAAAATGTGACAGTGTCCAGTACATCGTCCCCACATACAGAGTGTACATCAGGTCCAAGTAATCAAACTCAAATAAAGGAAATGAGGCGTAGAAATGTTCGCAATGTGAAAAGCAAGAGTTTGGCAAAAACGTTAATAAGTACATTCACGTGTAATATTTGTTCAAAAAACTTCAGTTCATTAAGCAAAATGAAGAAACATCGAATAAAGCACAGTGGCAAAAATCCTTTTGAGTGTAATATTTGTATGAAAAAGTTTAGTCGACTTCAGAATTTGAACACTCATAAAAGAAAACATAGTGGTGAAAAACCTTTTGAGTGTAATATTTGTATGAAAAAGTTTAGTCGACCTCAGAATTTGAACACTCATAAAAGAATACACAATGGTGAAAAACCTTTTGAGTGTAATATTTGTATGAAAAAGTTTAGTCAGTCGAGTACTCTTATAAAACATAATAGACTACATAGTGGTGAAAAACCTTTTGAGTGTAATATTTGTATGAAAAAGTTTAGTCAGTCGAGTACTCTTATAAAACATAAAAGACTACATACTGGTGAAAAACCTTTTGAGTGTAATATTTGTATGAAAGAGTTTAGTCAGTCTCATCATTTGAAAAATCATAAAAGGGCTCACAGGGGTGAAAAACCTTTTGAGTGTAATATTTGTATGAAAAAGTTTAGTCATTCTGCTTATTTAAAAACTCATAAACGAATTCACAGCGGTGAAAAGCCTTTCGAGTGTAATATTTGTTTGAAAAAGTTTAGTAGGTCTGGTTATTTAAAAACTCATAAACGAATTCACAGTGGTGAAAAACCTTTCGAGTGTAATATTTGTATGAAAAAGTTCAATGATTCTAGTACTTTAATAAAACACAATAGAATACACAGTGGTGAAAAACCATTCGAGTGTAATATTTGTATGAAAAAGTTTAGTCAGTCTGCTAATTTAAAAACTCATAAACGAATTCACAGTGGTGAAAAACCTTTTGAGTGTAATATTTGTATGAAAAAGTTTAGTCATTCTGCTAATTTAAAAACTCATAAACGAATTCACAGTGGTTAAAAACCATTCGAGTGTAATATTTGTATGAAAAATTTTAGTCAGTCTGCTAGTTTAGAAAGGCATAAAAGAATTCACAGTTTAGAATAACCTTTCGAGTGTAATATTTGTATGGAAAAGTTTAGTCAGTCTGCTAGTTTAGAAAGGCATAAAAGAATTCACAGTTTAGAATAACCTTTCGAGTGTAATATTTGTATGAAAAAGTTTAGACAATCTCATCTTTTGAATAATCATATTAAGATAATGTACAATGTTGAATTACTTTTCGAATGAATTTTTCTACGAAAACGTTGAGTCGATTCGGAGAAACATTAATTATTCACTGCATGCATTTCGTTATTACAGTTATTATAATTTTAATAAACTAAATATAAAACACGTCGAGAACACATGACTAATTCAATACAATACTTTATAATATATATAAACAATAAATATATAAAGTATTTTTGCTAAAATAGTATTTAATATTCTTTAGACTTTCCACCCAGTATTGTGTGATTTTGCCATATTAAATAATAAAAATGTTCGGCAAAATATCATATTGTTAGACATGACCAAACACCGCAACTTTTTATCAAAACTATCCTATAAAGCAGTAGCTCTTAACCTTTTAAAGGCGAATTTCAAGTTACCTTGGAAATGTATGTACTGGCGGCACCATTTTACGCCGATAAATTTATTTTAATTGCGTCATAATTATACCAGCTAGTCATCATATTGCAGTCTCCAAATAGTAATGAAGACATAAGGAATGCGTAAATATTATATTCCTGTCAATTGATCACACACATCTAATGTTTTAATGCCTTGTTTGAATCTCCATACAGAAATAATTCACGGCTGGCGGCCATTATCGTCAACTGAAGTGGTCTGGAACTGTGCGCCGATACATTAATTAGGCGCTTGACACTTCGTATACATCACTTCAAAAAAGATTTTTGAACACTATTCCACGGTTATTTTAAAATTATGAAGAACTTAAATATTTATTAAGATTACAATGTTATACTAAAATAATTTTTAGAAGTATTAGACATATTGATTGATGATTGTTTTTATATGTATAAAAAATTATGGATTTTTTTAAATTTTTATATGAACAAAGAAGATTAAAAAAAAATGTTTTTTGTAAGTATACAACGTCACAGATAAGTGTAATTTTTTAGACACATTACACTATATTTATACAACAGTTTATATAACTTTCACGAAACATTATAAGAGTATTTTAAAATATTTTTTAAATAAATACCGAGAATATGAAAACAAATATCTGATAAAATAATAGTCGTTAAAAAAAATAAAAACAATGGATTCAATATATTATAGCTATAAAACAAGCAAGAAAATTTTATTGAAGCAAAATCCTTTACTCATACGGCAATCGGCAATAACCGTTATAAGAAACTCGACCTTCGGACCGTCCAAATGCGCGGCGCGATAAAAACAATTATCAAATAAAACAATAATCGGTAAAATAAAAATAAAAACAATTGATTCAATATATTATCACGATAAAACAATCTAAAAAATTATATTGACGCACAATCCTCTACGAATGCGACGATCGGCAATATTCGTTGTAACAAACGCGATCTTCGGGTCGTCCGAATGCGTGGCGCGAATAATTCAAACTGATTGAAATATCGACATTTGGCAGGGGTCATTGTAAATCTTTTTTTATGGATGAAATATTTAAGATTTTGATTATTTTTCAAGAGATGTCATTAAGTAACACATTTCTTCTTGTATTTAGACATAAATTTTCATAGAAAATTTCATCTTTATTGACTTATTGATATGCAAAGTTAGGAACCACTTAAATGGCTCTTAGCCCGTAGGGCAAGATTCTTACTGAGCCACTTAAGTGGCGGTTAGCCACGAATGGGTTAACCTTTTTGGGGGTACTGAACTCCACCAGCTACAGCATATGCATTCACCGAACCCCTCCTAATTTGAAAAATAAAATTAGATTTTTACAAATTCAAAACATGATATATATTTATATATATGTGTAAAAAAAATCAAAAAAAAAATAAAAAAAACATAGATCAAAACATTAAATTTTAATGGTTATATCAAAACATGAAACATATTAATTAATGAATTATCGGAGTATTTTTTTCTTTTTTCAACTCGCAAAAATATCTTGCTTTCAAAATTATTTTCACCGAACCCCTGGGGTTCGATCGAACCCAGTTTAAAAACCACTGCTATAAAGTATTGACGTGAATCTATATGTGTTTTGCAAGTTACACCTAAAACGAAAGGTATTACCTTATTTAAAACACATATATATTAATAATGTATATTGCTTAAGTGTTATATAAATAAAGCCAATGTGTAAGCATATAATTTTTAATTATAATTTTTATTTTTATGATTTGAAGTGATGCAGTGTATCTTATTTTTGTTTTGAGTTTTGATTTGATACGATGATGGTGTTGTACAATAATTGTTGTTTATAACTATGTATTAAATTGTTGTTTATGCCATATGTCTTATTATAAATAAATAAATATAGTAGGTACTTTAGTTTTTTATCATTTGCCTTATATCACTTTTTCTTGTAACATACGAATGGAATGTTAATCATCTGTTATTGTTGTGAATATTCAAATGGGCGACCGAAAACAATATTAGTCGACAAACAATGAACTGACTCTTATGCTTTTTGTGTGACAATAAAGTAAGTTGGCGACTTATATCGAGTTACGAAAAATTTAAAATCGAACTTCAAAAATGAGTCACTTTTCGAGTTTATTATTGTATGTATTTTTACGCACTTTCTTACTATTTCTTATTCAAGATGAATTGCATTTATTTATAAACGTAAGTATATCATTATAAACTATTATTTATCGCTTCGAAACCCAGAAAAAAAAACAATCAAACAGATTTCCTTCTACTGTGCGATACGCACAGCAGATGGAGATGCGTCAAAAATATCCTGCATAGTGTATGTGGCAGGGCACAAAGGACACCCTTGTTTTGTAGGAAGCCCCATCGTTCTATATTTTCACGGCAGTTCCCTACACCAAATCTTAGATGATTCAGGGTTTTCCATGTCCTGTTATATATCCTCATATAATAAGTCAGCAGCGGGATTCAAGTCCTTGATCAAAATATTATCCGTTTGTGGACCACCTTTGTTTTCACAATATTTTTGGTTTTATAAACACGTTATCTTCAATTAATTGTAGCTTGTTTTAAATATATATTTGGCAATATTTCTGAACAAACAAAATCTGTTTGTGAGACAAACTAAAGTATTTTGTCTACTGTATGAATAAATGTAAAGTGATTATTTTTATTTGCTCAGAGCTAACAGACAAAGAAAGGTCAATTTTTATGTGTAATGAGTGCTACTTTATGGTGTCGAGGCATGGACCCTCAAGGTTAATATATATCACTAACCGCTTTAAGGCGTTTAAAATGTGGATCCAAAGAAGGATGTTGAAAATATCCTGGACGGACATGACAAGTAACATTGAAATATTGCGTAGAGCAAATGTTCATAGAGAATTGTCCACAATAACCAATCTCCGTAAAACTTCATTTGTATTTTGGTCCCATAATGAAATGAGAAACATAGGTATACATTCCTACAACTAGCCATAGAAGGGAAGATTGTGGGCCGTAGAGGGGTAAGAAGAAAGCCGCGTTTCTCGCCTCGGAATATCTGAGAGTGGACCGGGATGAGAGCTGTGGATGAACCGTTTCACGTTGCTCAGGACAGATAAGGTTTCTCGCAGATGATTGTCAACGTCGGGGCGACCCAACAAGATATATGATAAAATAAAGTGCTGACAAATCGCTCTGTCTGTGAAGTTTATTATTTGGTCACATTTAATTTGACATATTGTGAGACAGTAGGTCTAAATAAACGACATTCTTTTAAGTAAGGATCCTGGGCAAGGGTGGCCAAGCCGCGGCCCGCCGCGGCTTGACATATTGTGAGACAGTAGGTCTCAATATACGACATTCTTTTAAGTAAGGATCTTGGGCAAGGGTGGCCAAGCCGCGGCCCGGGGCCGCACGTTGCCCGTTGGATGTCTACGTGCGGCCCGTGAAGCATATGCACACCTCTAACAATAGTCGGTACCTACAAGTATCCGTTACTTTTTGATAGAGGTATTTTGAGAAAAGAAAATATTCTTAGAGAACCGAGGAGTTTTGAAAGATTTCAAATTCCTATACCATTTTGAAAACTTGGCGACGGGAGGGTAGAAATTTTAAGGTGAAGTAAATTGATCAAATATTCCATTTATGGAATACCTACCTATATTGTTGTGCGGCCCTGTGGGAAATCTTATTCTGAAATTTGGCCCGGCTGCTGAAAAGGTTGGCCACCTATGATCTAGGATTTATCTTAGAAGTGTGACTTCTTCATTCAGGTATGTCTACGACATTATATTATAGCTATTTGTATTTATAGGTCCCTACCTATTTATAATAATAATAAGTACCTCGATATATCGCATTTCATTACTAGGCTATACAGGGTGATACGTGGTATCTATATCTATACTAGTGATGTGCCAATAATAATATTCAATTTCACACACGAACATCGATATCTAAGAAGAAGAGAGCTCCATATGGCAATAACAGAAAACTTAGAAAAAAAACATTTCACATATATTTACTTGTATCCACTAATAAGCGTTTAGAAACTTATACAGTTCATTATCCATATCCATATATATGATATCCAAATTATACGGGTGAGCGCCATTACCCCTGATTCCCCTATGTAGTTTGACGTAAATTAGTAAAAAATAATTAAATAAATAATAAATGAAAAATAACAGTTATTAAAACTAAAATCAAAATGATAATAATATTAAATTAATACTTAAATTAATATTAAGTTGCTCCTTAGCAACGGCGATAATAAGAAGCTAAATAAAATATCTCTGAAGATATAATTTAATTAAAATACATTTACACTAAATGTATACAATATAACAACAACAACAATAATTTGACAGACGTGTAGTTTTTGCTCCCGCGAATTAATTATTTTATTGTGTTAAATACACATCGAAATTTGATCGTGAGTGACATACACAGCATATTAAATCGTTGCGCATCTTATAATGGTGTACTCTCAACATAAATCGCAATAGTTAACACTAATCATTCATTCATATTGTCATAAAGAAAAAACTGTTACAATAAATCTCAATAGTTTTAATCAACTCAATTGACTAACAGCATAAGTCACTTTTCGCGTTGTGTTTTTTTTTTTTTTTTTTCTTTTGTTCTTCACAAAGTTCTCAATATGAAGTGCTACTCGTGCAAAGACAGTGTTATAAGCGATGACTTGGTTACGTGCGCTGCTTGTAAAGAACCATTCCACTACTGGTGTCAGGGAATAGGAGAGTCAACTTTCAGAAAGATGGGATCTAAGAAGCAAACGTGGAAATGTTCCCATTGCAAAGCCACTGCGAAGCCCACCAAGACAGCCGAAGATGTACTCTCTCCAAGTATTGAAGAACCCACCAATTACGAAATTTATAAACAAATCGAAGCTATGAGGAGAGAATTCAGTGGGAAGTTGGAGGAGCAATCAACAATGTTCCAAACCTTGCTAAGGGAAAATGAAGAATTAAAAAAGTCAGTTAGCTTTTTGTCAGAGAAATATGACAAGTTGAATTCAAAAATTTCTGAACATGAAATACTGAAGTCAAAAATTGAGGAAATGAGGAATGAAAATGTAAATTTGGAAAAGAGGGTGCAAACTCTAGAAGAAATAATTGATCTAGACAGGCAACGACAAAATGTTTTGAAACTCGAGATAAAAGGGATTCCTTTCCAAAGTGGGGAGAATCTTCGCTCTCTTGTCTCGAAAATAGGCGAAGTCACTGGAATGAAGATTAAAGATGAAGATATTGTAAATGTAAAAAGGTTTTCCTTCTTGAAAAGGGATATTCAAAATGATATTGACTCCCCATCTATTGAACTGTCACGTCAGGGCATCATATGTGTCACATTTTCTTCGGCAGAGCTGAGAGGTACTTACTTAAAGCAGATTAGAAGCTTCAACGCGGCAAGGATTGTACCAAACAAATTGAATACAAATGTTTTGGGAATGGAGAAGAAGGTTCCTATATACGTTCAGGAAGCCGTTACACCAAGAATCCGCCATATATTTATGGAAGCCAGAAAAATTGCTAAAGAAAGGCAATTTAAATATACATGGATCAAGGAAGGAAAAGTGTTTATGAGGAAGAATGATGGGGACAGAATACTTTATATAAAGCAACTGGCGGTGTTGAAGTCATTATGAGTGTTATTGTTTTTATTTTGTTTGAAATTATTCTTTTTTTCTTGTGAAATGTTGTTATTTTTTGATTTTTTTTTACTTTTTACATGCACTTATTGTTGCTATCAAATTTGTTGTAGTCATGTTAAAACAGACTTACACACTTTTACAAGTGAGTTTACTCACACTTTGATTGTACTGGATAACCGATACAAAATCGAAGTAGATATTAATATTTTTAATTTGCTGATGGATCTCAATGATGTGAAATATTTTCTTGCTTTGAATTCTTGTACTGCAATTAATTTCTTAGTTTTATATATTATACTTTTAAGGTTTTCATACATTTTAATCGGGAGAGAAAAGGTACTTATGACTGATGGAACTGCAACAATAATAATTATTGCTACTGCGTGCATAATGCTTTATGTACTAGGCATGTATAAGTACTATATTGTCTCGCGATGTAGTGTGTGTTTTGAATTAGATTGTTTTGATGTTATAAAGGTTGATTTTACTAGTGTAGGGGTGATCAATCTAACATTCTGTGTGTTCTGTGTTTCGTGTTGTCTTTCGTGGGTTTTAGTGAGAAGAAATGTATATTTGATTTTAATAGATGTGCTATATTATTCGTTAAACGAGTGTAGATATTATGAATTGCCCAACTTGTGTGTTTTGTTTGTTATCTTGAAAGTAATACTTATGGAGGTTAACAAGCATGTGATAAGTGAAATGCTATTTCGATCATTGTCAATCACCATATTCACCATACAAAATCTCTGCTCTGTAATGGTTTATAGAGTCTCTAAGCGTGTTGTGATTGATAGATACAAAATTACGTTTGTGGTAAAAAGTGTAGATCATAACTGTAAATTGAGTACAAATTCATTTGTTTGTATCATACACAAAAATGCTTTATATTGGAATCGCTGTGCGGTATTGGGGAACTTTGTTTTGTTTATTTCAATTATTGTATTTCGATTTCAAGTTGATGTGGTTGAAATTTTTGCTGTAAAACTACTAATACGTATTATTATAGAATGTGTTATACTCCAATATGTAATCTATATGTTTTTGTGTGGTGCTGTCTTTGTCGGGAAGTGTAGTGTGATATTATCTTACGATGATATTTCACACTATGATATGATGTATTTCTGGACGGTGACATGGAGAGGGAATATAGGGGTAAGTTTACCAACATATACATTGTATGTTTGTCTTTATTATTGCCTTGTACTTGTATTTTTAATTTCGATTTACGTTGGGAGGGGGCTCTGTCTTGTTGTGACATTTGGTTGTGATATTAGTCGAAGGCAACTACTTTACTACTACTGCATGAATGTATGCTGTATTGTATATACACCCTTGTATTGTAATATTTTAACTTGCCGTATATTATTGAATTCGCATTGTGTATTGAATGTCACAGTAATAATTAAAACGTTCAGTTGTGATATAGGCCGATGCGTATTTACACTATTTTATGGGAGACAACGACCAGGCGTATATAGTGTTATTTTATATACATACTTATATTATGATATTTTAAATCGCTGTGAGCCGATGTTATATGCGTTGAATAATGTTGCACATAATAACTGTTCTATATATTGTATTTTTTACTGGCGAAACTGCTACTAATCAGAGCGATGATTGTGATATGTTAAATAGTGAATACTTACTGGACCAGTTATTTGCTTCAGATGTAAATAATTGTGACATTGCATCGACATCCAACTTGGAATTTTGCCGGGAAAGAATTAAATGCGTGAACGGACTTACTGTACTTTGCTTGAATATTAGAAGCATTTCGGCTAATATGGATGGTTTACTTGTATTACTTCATGCATTGGAGGTTGACATTGATATTATTGTTTTAACGGAGTGTTGGCTGAAGTCTATCATGTCTGTAATCGAGATACCTAATTATTCATCACATTATTCACAGTACAATTATAAACAGAACGATGGAGTGGCAGTTTATGTTAAGATGGGAATACGTTATAATGCGTGTGAACTTAGATTGTGTAATGCTAATTGTATTAAAGTGGACGTAGTGCCAAGCATCACGATTTTAGCGATTTATCGTTCGCCTGCTAATATTAATGATTTTAATTTTATATCTTCTCTCGGGGATACATTGGCACAGTTTTCGGATGCGAAGGATCTCGTTGTATTGGGTGACTTCAATATTAACACACTCGATTTGGATGATACATTTTCAAATGAATATATTAATTTAATATTATCTTACGGTCTTTTAAATCTTGTAAATGTACCTACGAGAGTAACTCCCTTAACTTCAACATGCATTGATCATATTAACTGCAGAACCAAGTATGAAAAGAAAATAACAATTTTGGAAAATTCTATAACGGATCATTTTACATTGTTTCTGTCTCTAAGTTTTGATTTTGATAAAATTAAACGAAGTAGTGGGGTTTATACGGTGAACAGATTAAGTGAAGCGGGACTTAAAGCTTCTCTAGAGTCTGAGGATTGGAATAGTGTTTATGAGAGTGTAAATCCAAACTTTGTAACAGAAAACTTTATTTCTACTATGGTTAAACATATCAATTTAAACACAATATCTTACATAAGAACTATTCCTCACAGTAAAAGGAGACTCAAACCCTGGATAACTCCTGGCCTCGTTAGGTCTATTCGTGTGAGAGATAATCTAAATAAATTGAGGAATAACCATCCATACGACGTTGAGTTACAGACTCGATACAAGAAATATCGCAACATGTGTCATAAGTTAATAAGTGTAACAAAGAATAAATTTTACAGAGATAAAATTAGTAGGGTAAAGCAAAATCCTAAAGAGGTATGGAAAACAATTTTTCAAGCTTCTAATAAACAAGATAATAGGCATCATATCGATAAAATCAACATTGATGGGTGTGTATACTCTGCTGACAGGGAATTGCCTGAAATTTTGAATGGATTTGCTGATCATTTCACGAATGTTGGTCCTGTATTGGCAAACAAGATTCTTTCTGAATTGAACACTACTGAACTAGACTTGTTGATGGCGGAGACGAACTGTCGTCAGACACTGAATGGGTTTAAACTAAGTCCCTTATCCGAAGCGGAAATAGTTAAGTCAATTGATGAATTGAAGATCACTCGATCTAGATCAGATGATGGACTCTCTACAGATGTTATCAAAATTTCAAAACCATACATAGTGAAGCCACTTCAATACATTTTTAATCTAAGCATTAAGGAAGGTATATTCCCTGATTGTTTGAAGAGAGCAACAGTTATACCCTTACATAAGGGTGGCGATACCTCTCATGTTGGTAACTATAGACCGATATCTTTATTGCCTCACTTGTCGAAGCTTTTTGAGAGACTTATTAAATTGAGATTGGTGTGTTACCTTGACAACAAGAAAATTATTTCAAACAATCAGTTTGGTTTTAGACTGAGAAAAGGTACCGATGATGCTATTGCAGCGGTATCTGAACATGTTTCAAATGAACTGGACAAGGGACGCAAATGTATAGCGGTCTTCCTCGATCTAGCGAAAGCTTTTGATACTGTTTCTCATAAAATTTTACAAGGTAGATTGCGCAAGATCGGAGTAACTGGCCAGGAACTGAAATTTTTCCTTAATTACATGAATGATCGTACTCAGTCGGTATTGATAGATCAAAGTAGATCATCACCTAGAAACATAACATTCGGGGTCCCACAAGGAAGCGTTCTCGGTCCAGTTTTATTTTCTCTGTACGTAAATGAATTGCTTTCATTACCTGTTGATGGTAAAATCATATGTTTCGCTGATGACACCGTTATATTATTCGAAGGTGAAAACTCTCAAAGTGTTTTTGAGAAATGCCAAAGGGGTCTAAATGTTATCAAGGATTGGCTGGATAGATCATTGTTGTCGTTGAATGTGGATAAGACTCGTTACCTATGTTTTAGTATTACAAATCGTGCAAAGTCTGATTACAATGGTGCGTTAAGAATTCACTCTTGCGGTGATGTTGAGATTTGTAACTGTCCATACTTAAAAAGAGTGAACTCTATAAAGTATCTAGGAGTTGTGATTGATGAAAATCTCTCTTGGAAGAGTCACATTTCCGTTCTAAATGATAAACTCAGAAAGATTTCGTACATAACTAGATGTGTTCGAGGTTTCCTTGACAGACCGACTCTGAGAATGGTCTATTTTGCACTTGTTCAGTCCTTACTCGCTTATGGTGTTATTGGATGGGGTGCATGTTACGACAGTAATTTAAAAATCCTCCAAGTCACCCAAAAAAGTATAATTAAGGCAATGTTTAAGTATCCTAGACTTTATCCTTCTACCCAACTATTTAGAGAACTTAAATTCTTGACAATTAGACATTTATTTATCAAAAAAGCATTATTATATATCGCCAAATTCTATCCTGATCTCAGGAGATCGCAACAAGGAAGGGTGACCCGGAGAATGTTATCGAATAATTTGGAAGTTCCCTTTAGGAACACAGTTTTTGGCCAGCGACAATTTGCGCGTGTTGCTCCAAGAACATTTAACTGTCTGCCCGAAGACATACGAAAGGTCACTAACACTGACATTCTTCGGAGAAGAATTTCTGAGTGGATTCTCAATGTGTCTGTGGATGACTTACAGGAGATTCTGGACCGAGTTGTGTAGTTGTGTAGTTGTGCTGTTCATTGTTGGTTGTTTTGGTCGATGTGCGTGTGGGTAGCTGTGTCCTTATGTGTATGTGAGTGTCTATTTCTGTGTGAGGGTGTGTATGTGTGTGTGTGTGTGTGTGTGTGTGTGTATGTGAGGGTGTGTGTGTGTGTGTGTGTGTGTGTGTGTGTGGGTGGTGTGTATCTGTGTATGTTAGTAGTATTGATCACAAGTTTTCTTCTGATCACAAGTTTTCTTTTTTTTCTCATCACAAGTTTTCTTTTTTCTCTCTTCTCTTCTTTTTTCTCTTCTTTTTTTTTCAAAAAATATTATTGTGAATTGTATTGCTTTTAAGAATGTATTGATAAACTGGATTGCCCTAGAACAGGTCTCACCTAGTTGGGTAATCCACTATACTGTGTAAAAAATTTGTGTATTTGTATTATATTGTAATGAAATAAATAAATAAATAAATACATTAAAACTCCATATTATAATAAAAGACTAAAAATAATTCACATCAAGATAATAAATATCAAGAAAACATAATTATATAAACAGTTATAAAGTGGTACTGAAGTGTCAAAATAAACATCATTACATCTATATATATATGTAAGTAAATCAATATAATTCTGAGTATATGATTCAAATTATAATATAATATTATTCATAAAAGTGCCTAAAAGTTTCAATTCATCATTTGTAATCAATATATCATTTAATTATTACAATATTCTTATCAATGTAAACAAATTTATCAATCAATATCATTCTATTTGACATTTAATATTTAAATTTTAATAATCCTTATAATCAAGAACCAAGACAAGATTGAAGATTAAATTTTTAAATAAAAATAATGATATCAAGTTCATAAGTACTTAAATAAAATTGACACCACAAGTACTTAAATAATTTAATTATCAAAATTGTTCCAAGCTACAAATTCAAAAATTTTGACACATTAACAAGTTTACTTCATTGACATTTTATAAAAGTTTTGATGAAAATTTAAAATCATATGACTTCAACCACCAAGAAAGCACTTTACCACACTTCAGTACCTGAAGAAAATAAAAGTCAAATATTATTATATAATATAATAATAATTTAATTTATAATATGGAGTCAAACTCAAGATATCAAGATATTCGTCCATTGGAATCCCGAGATTCATGCGCGACCGTTAATATAGAATCAAGTGTTTCCCGAGAAAGACGAGATTCTATCGCGATTACCACTAGTAGACAACAACATAGTCAAAATGTTTTGCAGATCAATGACGACTCTATGTTGTTACGGTCTGCAACCATTGAGACAAATTTGTATTCACCCCAGTCATTTACTTTCGAGATGAACAGGGATTTGTATCGTGAATACTATCGTTTTTCAAAATTTGAGTCTACTAGTTTGGTATTGTGCCTGGAATATATTGTAAATTATATGAAGTCGGCCTATCCAAATTTTGAATTTAATGAAAATATAATAACTAATCAGATAAATAATATTAAAAATAATAATGTATTAACGTTTGATGAAATAAATAATATAAAAAAACAATTAGAAATAGAAACTGGTCTAAATTATAGAAATTTAAATACAAACTTAAGACCAGAAAAAACAAAAGCAGGAACTTCTAGGCAGAGATTAAAATGGACAACCGAAGTTAATAAATTCATAATTCAACAATATTTTATCGTAACGGATTTGGAAACAAATTTATTAGGTTATAGGCAACGCTTACATACGGTATTTAGGCAAAATTTTCCGGCAGTTGACGTAAGCGAACAAAGACTTTCCGATCAAAGACGATCAATAATACGTAATAATTTACTACCTAAAACAATAATCGATCAAATAAAAAAAGATGTGGCTGATAGCATACACCGCGATAACAATCCTGACATTCCATTAAATAATAATGATCATGACAATAATAATACAATACAATTAAATACTAGCCTAGAAGACGACATAAATGTAGAATCGATTACTTTAATAAATGATAATAATATAATAATAAATAACGTTATCCATAATGTAGATGATAACGTCGCGGATGATAATTATATTACAGAATTGATCAATTCTGTACGCGAAAACATCAATCTTTATGCTAATACAGATCCGATGTGTAGGCCCAAATTTAGAAAATTAAATTCGTCTAAAAAACTTTCGTCTTTAATTTGCGAGTTTAATAATAAAATATTTAACAAATTTCTGTACGATAATATATCATTTTTGAATTTACATTTACTTATATATGCTAGTGTGGTAACCATTCATTAAAAAATTGGCTCTAAGCTTATAATAATAAATAATAATCAAAATAATACAGCTAAATCAAAACCCCACTGGCAAATTCGTTTGGAAAATAACATATAAAATATTCGTACAGATATTGCTAGAGTCACAGAATTTAAAAACGGGAATCGGGGTAGGAATATAATAAAATATTTTGAAAAAATAGCACGAAATAATGGATTTAATATATCTGGTATACAAAACTATCAAAGTAATGAAATACTAGATATATTAAAACAAAAACTTGCCGCGAAATCTAGCCGATTACGCCGGTATAATAAAGAACTTAAACGTAAAAAAGATAACGCTTCTTTTGTAAAAAATGAAAAACAATTCTATGAAAAATTAAATAGTTATATCGATTTTAATAAAAATAATAATGGCTTACCATCGGAACCGGAATTAAAACAATTTTGGTCTAACATATGGAGTAAAAATATTGAGCATAAAAATGGAAATTGGATAAATCAGGAAATTGATCGATATTCAGATGTGGACGAAATGGAATTCTCCAATATTTCCGTTGACTTAATTAAAAATGTAATTAAAAATACACATAACTGGAAATCCCCGGGTTGCGACGGAATACATAATTTCTGGTATAAACGTTTCACATCCCTACAACCTTATATTGCTAATTCTTTAACAAATCTCATACAACACCCGCAAAATGTTCCTAAATTTTTAACAAAAGGTCTAACATATATGCTACCTAAAAGTCAAAATACTACAAATCCATCTCAATACAGACCTATAACGTGTTTACCGACTATTTATAAAATATTAACATCGTGCTTAACTAATAAAATATATAATCACGTGACGCAAAATAAAATTTTGGCTGAAGAACAAAAAGGGTGTCGTAAAAATCATATGGGATGTAAGGAACAACTAATAATAGATTCCGTAATACTTAAACAAATACAAACGCGTAATCGTAATTTAAATATTTGTTATATCGATTATCAAAAAGCATTTGATAGCGTACCTCACTCGTGGCTAATAGAAATTTTCAAAATTTATAAAATTAATCCAACAATCATAAATTTCTTAAAAATAGTAATGGGTTCGTGGAATATCGATTTAAATTTAAATCTTAATAATAAATCTATAACTCTAAAAGATATTCCTATTAAAAGAGGTATCTATCAAGGAGATTCCTTAAGTCCACTTTGGTTTTGTTTGGCAATAAATCCTCTATCCAATTTATTAAATGAATCCAAATATGGAATCAAAATTAACGGAAATACTCGTTCGTCAACAAAAATATCGCATTTAATGTATATGGACGATATAAAAATATACGCTAAATCGGATACCGAATTAGAAAAACTAATGAGTATAACAAAAAAATTCTCAGACGACATAAGGATGTCTTTTGGGCTAGATAAATGTAAAACATTACACATTGAAAAAGGTAAAATTATAGAATGTCAGGATATAGTTTCTAATTATCAAATTAATAACATGAATAGTAATGAAATATACAAATATTTAGGTTTCCCGCAATCTAAAAATTTAAATCACTCTTTAATCAAAACTCAATTAACAAATGATTTTAAAGATAGACTTAATAAAATATTTAAATGTGATCTATCGGCCAAAAACATAGTAAAAGCAATAAACGCGTGGGCAATACCATTATTAACATACTCATTTGGCATCATAAAATGGTCTAAAACGGATCTAGATAAATTAGAAAGACTTATTAGAACACAATTAACAAAAAATAGATATCATCATCCTAATTCCGCGAAAGAAAGGTTGGTTCTGCCTAGGAGTATAGGAGGAAGAGGAATTGTTAACATTTCCTCTTTACATAATAATCAAATAGAGTCCCTTAAAACATTTTTTAAGAACAAACAAAATAATTCTATATTACATAAAATTATAATACAGGCCGATAAAAATCATACACCTTTAAATTTAAATGACGAAACAGTAGGTCCGCGATTAAACTATTTAAATATTTTGTTAGAATCTTGGGGTAGGAAGGAACTTCATGCTAGACACCTCAATGATCTCAACCAATCTTATGTTGACAAATATGCGTCGGTTGTGATGTTGACAAACAGGTGGTTGACCATTGGGGAATTGTATGGGGAAACCGAGGGTTTTATGCTAGCAATTCAAGACCAGGTAATAAATACGAAAAATTATCAAAAATATATTATAAAAAATCAAAATATAATAGATGATTCGTGTAGAAAATGTCTGGCCAAACCGGAAACAATTCAACACATAGTTTCGGGTTGTTCCACTCTCGCTCAAACTGAGTATACTTATAGACATAATCATGTAGCAAAAATTATACATCAAAATTTAGCTATTAAACATAATCTTTTAAACTCAAATAATGTAATACCTTATTTTAAATACAACCCGGAACCGGTTTTAGAAAATCAAAATTATAGGCTCTATTATGATAAAACCATAATAACAGATAGACAAATACATCATAATAGACCCGATTTAGTATTACATGATAAACGTAATAAAATAACGTACCTAATCGACATCGCTGTCCCAAATACACATAATATACAAACAACCGTCGCTGAAAAAATACGTAAATATACAGAACTAGCAGGAGAAATAAAAAATATTTGGCATTCTAGGTCCGTTTATATAATACCTTTAGTCATGTCAGCTACAGGGGTAACTCCGAAATCTTTATTAAATAATTTACAAAAATTAGATTTACCGGTTAATTTGTACATTAAAATTCAAAAATCTATTATAATAAACACTTGTAATATTGTAAAAAAGTTTCTGAACACAGATATTTCAGGCACAATGCTGGTATTTTGATCCCGCGTTTTGAGCCTAATCCTTTGATATCCTGTATATCTGGATAGGTGAATTTTTCCCGGCATCAGACTGTTAAGTTTTTGTGTGATCATGACTGATCATATGGAGACTTATCTGGTTGTATAATGCTGAGAAGTGTGGATGGCAATTCTGCCGCCGTGTAAAAAAAAAAAAAATATTAATACTTTATTATATTTCTCGACTACTTGATAATATTGTTTATGATCCTGACCTTCAATAGACCATTAAAGGATGACGTCACAGAAAAATCAGTGAGGGGCATCAGGCATCCCAACACAACACATTCACAGTGTTTACGGTGTAATTTAAGGTGGGACGCCTAAAGAATAGATACCTAATAATCAGAAAACTGTCAGTGTCGATTTTGTTATGATTTTGTCGTCTGACTTTCTTTTTTTTTCTCTTATGGCATTACATCCTACAAGGATGATTTGCGCAATCTGATTGTTTGCCCCCCAAGCAAAAGCAAATCCATAGACAAGACCACGTGACCTTTAATGGTCTATACTAATGCTGACGTCAAATATAGAAAAAATCTTGTTCATGGTCGTTCCAGTGAATGGACCTTTCATCAAATTTGTGTTGGTAGTAATCGCTTTCTTCATTGATCGCTAGTAATCACTATTAATGAAACGTCTATTCACACCTTTTCATTTTGGAGGATCATCCAGAGTGTGTACCTACTATATGTATATACCCCTTTAATATTGTTTATGACATCTGTATTAAGTAGCATTCACATTGCTTCACTTTGGATGATCATCCAGAGTGTCAGGGTCAAACCTGTTCATCGAAAGTGAACACGTCTGTTCACATTTGTTCATCCTATGCTTTCACTGCCATGTCTTCTTTCTCACCATGTTGTATGTAGTTTGACGTATTTTCGTATAAAAATAATAAAACAAATTCAAAAATTAAAAAAACGCTTAAAATAAATTAATATAGCTCTCAACTGCATAATAACTTCGTACATGATTCTGACATTCAATACAAATTCATAGAGAATAAAGCAAATAGTAAGATGAAACTTGTTTATGGTCGTTTCAGTGAAAGGACCTTTCATCAAAAATATGACGAGTGGTAATCTCTTTCCTCCGTCATCGTTAGTGATCACTATTGATGAAACGCCTGTTCACACCTGTTCATCTAGGAGGATCATCCGGAGTGATCACTGAAAGTGAACGTATGTGAACGACCCTTTAGGCTGTAACAGAATTAATATCAAAATTAAATATAATAAAGAAAAAGAGCGTTTCTGTAAAATATTTCATATTTGTCTTTGGATGTGATTGCGGAAATAGCGCGGTATGTGTGATAAACTTCATTCGGGTCTAAAAACAACGTGCCGTGACGTAGTTCTCGTAATGAGAGAGATAGCGGATAATTAGCCTATTTATTTGGGAGTAACCCAGGAAGCAGTCTCTTTATACGTCTGACCGCGAAGAAGTAATCATTAGTTTAGGTCAGGGGTGCTGAACCATCGACGATCGACCATAAAATTATTAGGTGGCAAGCGATCGACTAGGTAAAAATAAAAGACAAAATTTACAAATTATTTAGGTATATCTTATTAGGTAATTACAAATATATACATCATCGACGTAGGATCACGACAGGGACGACTTTGACGCAACTGTTACTATTGTTATTTTTTAAATTTTATTGACGAACTGGAAAACGGATTGACATTGATTAATTTTTATATTTTATGACGAACCTATACTCGGTGATATTTTAATATTGTATGTACAGAGCCCTTGAAGTGCACTGCACTGAACGGCGCTATACAAGCTGTCATAATATTATTAATTTTGTTATTAATGTTATTTAGTTATTTAGATGTTGACGAATGGCACTGCATGTTATCTGCACATTTTTCATAGGATGGCACATAATTACTAAGTGCCAAACGCAAGCATGAATTAAGATGTTCGTCACTGAGCCGATTACGATATTTAGATTTAATTATTTTCATTTCGGAAAACGCAGACTCACACAAATAAGTTGACCCAAATATTGCTGTTAACTGAAGCGCTATTTGTTTCAAACATGGATATTTTTCTTCCGGTAAACAAGTCCAAAATTTATTATCTGTGGCTCTGGCTTTTAGAGGTATATCTGCCATAATTTTCAAGACCTCATTTTCAATAGAAAAGAAAACGCAGACTCACACAAATAAGTTGACCCAAATATTGCTGTTAACTCAAGCGCTATTTGTTTCAAACATGGATATTTTTCTTCCGGTAAACAAGTCCAAAATTTATTATCTGTGGCTCTGGCTTTTAGAGGTATATCTGCCATAATTTTCAAGACCTCATTTTCAATAGAAATTATGTCCAAATTGAACGTGTTCGAAATTTCAGAAGCAGTTTTTTCAACATCCTCACAAGAAAATGGATAGCACATGAAAATTATAATATTAGTTAAATTGTCTAAATCGGAAAAACGCCTTTCAAACTCGCACAGTATATTTTTAATTTCGCTCTCATAAATTGAAATATCATAATTTGTCTGTGAGGTGATCCTTGCTTTCAAAGCCGGATAATTCTTCAAATCCTTTTTATTAGGTTGAAACGCGTTTGTTATTTGGAATTAAATAGAATCTCCCTCGAATTCCAAATAATATAATGTTAAATCTTAAATTAACATCGATTATTCTATTAGATAATTGAACATTAAATGTTCGTTACTAAATTAATAAATACCTATTAAGTTACAATAATAATTGTAAAAAATATATTTAGAAAACCTTTTGAAATATGCTCGCGATCGACTTAAAAACCTCTCGCGATCGACCAGTCGATCGCGATCGACTGATTGAGCACCCCTGGTTTAGGTCATGGTACCTATGTGATAAATTTTAATCTCCCATGTGGAGTGTTACATTTTAAAAATCGAATATTATCAAGTTGTGTCGCATAATTGCGAACACTTTTAGAATGAATTTAAATTAATATTGTGAACAAAGTTATTTGCGGCAAGCAAGGGTCTAAATGATATACCGCTAAAAATGAAGGTATGTAACATTAGTTATTATTTAGTAGAATGCCGTTTAATGAAATATTATTTTATTTTATATCAAAAACTGATTGTGTCTTCTGTGTTTAATACAGAAGCGGTAAATATCCAGGGGGTTAGAATTCAGGAATCTTTAACATTCATTGAAATGAATGACGTCATGTGCTCAAGATAAAATATATTGATATCACCGTAAGCAGATGAATCTACGAAGATTAATCCACAGGATTAATGGATATTAACCACACAACCGAGGACAACGTGATGTCAAATTGGTAGACTGTCTACACAGATAACCTAGTTTCATAATTGATCAAAGTCATCGGGAAATCAACAGGTCACATTTTTCATTTTTTTATTGGTATGTAAGATTAAGTAGGTATATATATAGTTATACATGAGGGTCAAGTCGAAGTGTACTTGGATATAATTGTGATGAAGGATATACAAAAGTTGATAGTCATGTAGTAATGTAATTAAGAATTTTGATAACAATGTTGTGAAAACCATTTGTCTGCTATCACCGTATAGTGGAAGTGGAATGAAGATTATTATTTAAAAACTTTCTTTGAATTAAATCAATACTCCCATGATGAATGTGGAGGATTCAATAAGACCACGTAACATTAATTAAACAATGACAATATCATATGTACCTTTAGAATCATATTCAGTAATGGTTTATTATCAAACTGGAGGTGGAAATAACCCACGCAATTGAGATTAATGTGTAATGAATGGGGTCTCATTGAATGTCCAATTCAAGCTCTACCGACTGAGAAAAATATAAAACTGCCACAAGGCATTGACCTACTATATCTATAAAGTGATATGCTGAGTTGGTACAGGAACAATGTAGCGTATAAACATGATTTTGTAATTCAATCAAGTGATAATAAGCGAAAAGAGGCGGGAGATTGAATTTTATTATGACAAAAACTGGAAATAAAAATACACAGTGGCGCAGTACGATTCGCAATAAGAAACAAGCTTTAACTAATAGGGAACTTGCACATATTTTTTTTATTCTTCAAAATCATTAATAAAGTAATCAGTAACACATACCAGTAAATTTTTTTTCGATACGTTGCTTAGTTTCTGTTTTATAGCATTTTGAAATTTCGATTTTTGAACTTCCGCGAAAACGCCACATCCGAACGCGCCATTTTGATGACGTCATATGTCCCTTCGATCTCTCTGTCTACAGATGCTTAGTACATTTCGTAGTATATATCTATTGGTTTGACGAGGTTATTTACTGTTGTGGTTAGGGTTTGAACGCTTTTTTTGCCAAAAACTTCAATATGATTAAATTTTTACGTATAAATATACATCAGTTCCTATTTTTTTATTTAGTTATAATGACGAAAAACGATTTTCTCAAGGGGCGATCGAATATTTATCATGCATAATTAAGCCCGCCAGTAGGCGCTATAACTTTGTCTTATAATGTTATTACTAATTTGTAAAGTGCAATACAACATTGTGTAATAATTACATAATATTCAATGGCAATTATTATCAATTTTCCATCATTTTTAGGTTCGATTAGTGATTACAGGTTCTAAATACGCCATTACTTTTCTGTACTGGGTGCATGGTCGGAGTGAACGAACATCCTGCTAAAAAAATCTGTCCAATGTTATTGGAAAAAATCAAAGTTGGTTGAAATTAGCACAGAAGTTAAATTTTATAACTTGTGCTGAATTGAGTCATCGATCATCTACAAATAATATATCTACAGCAAGTGAGTTTCTGACAGCCAGTGTGTCAAAACCAAAAGATTTTATTGTAAATCATATAGTATTTTAAGGATATAATTAGGGTTGCCACCCGTACTTTATTATAAAGTATTGTACGTTATTTCAGGTAATCGTACTTTATACTTTATGAGAAAAATAAAGTACGCGAAAAAACTTTATTTCGCATGATTTGATTTCTTTGGGATTTTGAAAAGTTTAGTCGTAAGTATTTTTCTCGAAATCAATCAATTGGTGCTGAATCGACTTCGCAGCCCAACCTCAATGTCAGTGTCATTGTCACAATTTATTGTTTGTTTTGTACAAAGCGGTTTGAGTGCATTACGAGCGCTCTCTGGCAAAAACGTTGTGATAATCAATTTTATACAAATTTGGTGGAAAATATCGCAAAACTTGTTGACTCTTGCGAACATTTGGATTTGATCCGAGATGTGCAAAATGGGTACCCAAAACCATTTGAAATGCAAAATGGAAATGGGTTGAAACTTTTCCATTTGAAAATGCAAAATGGTTTTTAGAAAAGCATTTCAAATGCAAAATACCTATTTTCAAAATGCTTTTTAAAATGCAAAATGGTTTCTCAGGTGAAATGAAAGAGTTGAAATAAACAGCCTTATATTAAAATAATTATTAAACTTTCAAACAATTTTGTAATTTAATAGTGGAAAATAAAGTAGAAAAGCTTGTGGAATAATTTTCTAAAGTCAAGACTAATTTTTATTCTCCAAACAAATAGTTACTGATACCTGATACTGTAAAAAACCTAGAAACTTAACTAAACTTGAACCTAACCTAAAATTAACTGATACCTGATACTGTAAAAAAACCTAGAAATCTCACTGGCTCATGGAGATAGTAGGTATGCTTTTTCATTGACAGGTGCGAACTTACGATAGCAACGCTTGTTTTATACTAAACCAAATTCAGATCTTTTCGATTAAATATATTTCAGACGAACATGCCACATCTAGTAGATATAAATCAATAGTAATATTGGCATGTGTTGGTAAGAGTGAATAATAAAAATGACGGTTCAATTACTTATTTTCCATTTTCCTCCACACTTGCGTCAGGTATGGTATCAACTACCTATACATTATAATACTGTAAATTAAATGTATTTATATAAATAAAATAATAAAACGGCTTTATTCCATAACGAATGTGAATATAATTAGTTGAAAAGGAGATTACAAGATTAATGTGGCCACAAGATAAAATGAAATAATAAAAAGTATACATTAATAAAATAGACAATAATTTTAAAGAAATTAAAAAATACAGCTCACTAAGTTGACAAGTAAAGTAACTAGAACTAGATAGGTAGGTATATACAATCTTAAGACTCTTACAATTAAAAATTAGAAAGATATTAATTACAAGGAAGATTGGTGGTCACATGACGTAATAATTATTAATAATAATACATTTATATCTATATCGACAAACAAATTGAAAGGTTATCGTAATTAATGGTGGGGGGCAATTCGTGCTTTTATCAACCAATCAAAAAGCATAAAACCCAAAATTCTATGAAAAAATTATAAGATTAGGTGCCAAAATGAGTAATGTTTCAAAAATGCATTTGAAATGCAAAATGCATTGAAAAAGGCATTTGAAATGGAAATAGAAATGGGTTGAAAAAAAAGGCATTTAAAATGCAAAATGGTAAATACCTATTTTGCATTTTGCATTTCCATTTGAAATGGATTTATTTGAAATAAAGCACATCTCTGGATGTGATAAAATAAAAATCTAATATTTATTACCTACCAATATTAGTTTTTTATCTTATTAAAACTCAAAAGCTGACTGACGAGATTTATTTAGGTAATTTGGTATATCAAAATACAAATTAATTATTTGTAAACTATAATTATATTTTTTTTCTTCATCTTATCAAGCATTTCTTCTTTTAATAAACAAAATATCGAGTTCCTGTGGTGATTTTTGGTTTCAAAATATGAGAAATTTCATAAAAAAAAATGTTTTAAAAATTGGTCAAAAAATATTTTTTTAACATGATCCGTGAAAAAAAAAACAAAAAATACACTAATATTTTTAATAACTATCTAACTTTTAGTTGTGTTAAAAAAAATGTATTTGAAAAATCGTAGGATTCTCGTGCACTGTCTGCCAAACACCCCCGATCTCGATTTTTTGAAATATGCTTTTTTATAAACGAATACTATGAAGCTGTAATATTTTTTTTTTTAATAATAGTCGGTACAAGTACCCGTTACTTTTTTGAAAGAGGTATTTTGAGAAAATATTCTTAAAGAAAACCGAGGAGTTTTGAAACATATCAAAATCCTATACTTACCATTTTGAAAATTTGGCAATTGGTAGAAATTTTAAGGTGAAGTAAAATTATTAAATTTTCCGTATATGAAGTAAATTGTTGTATGGCCCGGTAGAAAATCTCATTTCTGAAATTTGGCCCGGCTGCTGAAAAGGTTGGCCATCCATGGCCTACATACATCTACAAACGTAATTTCGATAGTGAAACAGATCAAATATGTGAATGTGTTACACCGAAAAAATATTTAAAAATTTACTTATTTACTGAAATTTAATTATAGACTGTGAAGATGCTGTGCAATTGTTTAGTAGAGATATTTATTTGATACAAACTGCAAAAAGCGGTAAAAACATGTTTTTTAAACATAAAAATAAAGAAAAATAAATTGTACTTTATTTTGATACTACGTACTTTTTTTTTCTTGCCTATAATGACCAATGTACTTTATCTGCAGAAAAAAAAGGTGGCAACCCTAGATATAATAACAAATGTCGACACTACAAGCATCCACTACTTGATAGATATGTTCATTTATAACAATATTGATACTGTGAATGATTTTGTTTGTTTTGTCATTGGACGATAGATATGGAAAGCTGCAAAGAAGTCGCTGAACTTACAGTACAGTAAGAGGCTTACAATATCGGCATGCGTAGAAATAATTTATTCGGTGTCGTATAAGTTAGGTATATTTGTACATCTTGGACTACACAATATTTGTATGATCTTTTTGGAAACTTTTTGTAATAATTACCTCCTTCCAAAATGTTAAAAACCGGACTCAAATACCAATCGATTGTTAATCCCATACATTACGATAAAGAACAAAACATCACTCAGGACATGTGACGTCACAAATGCAATAACCATCGACATGGCGTTCAAACAGCGGGCGAAAAATCGTGATTTTATTTATTAAAATAATAAATGAAAAATATTTATTTTTAAGTTTTTATCAAAATATAATCAGTATATAACCTTTTTTCTACCTAATTAATGCATTTCACAAAATATTCCTCTCGAGTGCAAGTTCCCTATTCTCAGCTGTTTTCATGTTTACACGCCGGAACTACTCAGGTTATCAGTCCATGGATATAATCAGTGTTCTCGAACGACATTTTCCAATATCGGTAGAAATATCCGCAAAAATCGGTATAAAAGGAATATTTGTACCCAAAATCGGTATATGGGGTATTTGTACCGACGATGGTCAATATCGGATTCTTTTCTTTTCACGAAAATTTCTACCCCCCCGTCGCCGAATTTTCGAAATGGTATAGGAATTTGGAATATTTCAAAAACTCCTCGGTTTTCTTAAAGAATATTTTCTCGCAGTACCTCTTTCTAAAATGTACCGGGTATTTGTACCGACAATGTCAATATCGGGTACTTTCCTTTTTAGAAAATTTCTACCCCCCCGTCGCCAGATTTTCAAAATGGTATAGGAATTTGGAATACTTCAAAAACTCCTCGGTTTTCTTAAAGAATATTTGCTCGAATTCAATAAATATCCGGTACTTTTACTGAATACCCGATACTTATCTACCGATTATATTTCCCTATCGAAAAATAGTAAAAATTGGTAGATTACTAGACCATTTCGGTATATCGGTAGGACTGGGCCCATTTCGGTATAAATACCGAAAAATCGGTAGGTTCGAGACCACTGGATATAATAAGTCTATGTTGTCTACGGTCATCATAGACATTTATTTATAAATTTGGTCTACAAGTTTGTCTATGGAATTTGGTTGTCAAAAATAGACAGTAGTCAGGTGTATGCGTAACACAGAAAGCATTGTGTCCCGTGGTAAAGATTATATTATTAAAATCCTAAAACACGATTACTTAAAGTTAATATCTACGGAGCTATGAAAGGATCCAGTGCTGACGAACACAACATTGCAGAATGTCAACAGATTAATTGCGTCTTGTGTAACATGCTAATATGTGTAACTGAGGATGATGGTATCGAAGCCTTTTTAGCGAATATCGAAGTGAAACGTGAACCTGTTGAGGAAAACAGCCGTGACATTGGATATGCAGTTCCGTATGGTGATATTGATATAGATGAACCTGATATAAAAGTTGAATGTGAGAGAGCCAAAAATGTGACAGTGTCCAGTACATCGTCCCCACATACAGAGTGTACATCAGGTCCAAGTAATCAAACTCAAATAAAGGAAATGAGGCGTAGAAATGTTCGCAATGTGAAAAGCAAGAGTTTGGCAAAAACGTTAATAAGTACATTCACGTGTAATATTTGTTCAAAAAACTTCAGTTCATTAAGCAAAATGAAGAAACATCGAATAAAGCACAGTGGCAAAAATCCTTTTGAGTGTAATATTTGTATGAAAAAGTTTAGTCGACTTCAGAATTTGAACACTCATAAAAGAAAATATAGTGGTGAAAAACCTTTTGAGTGTAATATTTGTATGAAAAAGTTTAGTCGACTTCAGAATTTGAACACTCATAAAAGAATACACAATGGTGAAAAACCTTTTGAGTGTAATAATTGTATGAAAAAGTTTAGTCAGTCGAGTACTCTAATAAAACATAATAGACTACATAGTGGTGAAAAACCTTTTGAGTGTAATATTTGTATGAAAAAGTTTAGTCAGTCGAGTACTCTTATAAAACATAAAAGACTACATACTGGTGAAAAACCTTTTGAGTGTAATATTTGTATGAAAGAGTTTAGTCAGTCTCATCATTTGAAAAATCATAAAAGGGCTCACAGTGGTGAAAAACCTTTTGAGTGTAATATTTGTATGAAAAAGTTTAGTCATTCTGCTTATTTAAAAACTCATAAACGAATTCACAGCGGTGAAAAACCTTTCGAGTGTAATATTTGTATGAAAAAGTTCAATGATTCTAGTACTTTAATAAAACACAATAGAATACACAGTGGTGAAAAACCATTCGAGTGTAATATTTGTATGAAAAAGTTTAGTCAGTCTGCTAATTTAAAAACTCATAAACGAATTCACAGTGGTGAAAAACCTTTTGAGTGTAATATTTGTATGAAAAAGTTTAGTCATTCTGCTAATTTAAAAACTCATAAACGAATTCACAGTGGTGAAAAACCTTTTGAGTGTAATATTTGTATGAAAAAGTTTAGTCATTCTGCTAATTTAAAAACTCATAAACGAATTCACAGTGGTTAAAAACCATTCGAGTGTAATATTTGTATGAAAAATTTTAGTCAGTCTGCTAGTTTAGAAAGGCATAAAAGAATTCACAGTTTAGAATAACCTTTCGAGTGTAATATTTGTATGGAAAAGTTTAGTCAGTCTGCTAGTTTAGAAAGGCATAAAAGAATTCACAGTTTAGAATAACCTTTCGAGTGTAATATTTGTATGAAAAAGTTTAGACAATCTCATCTTTTGAATAATCATATTAAGATAATGTACAATGTTGAATTACTTTTCGAATGAATTTTTCTACGAAAACGTTGAGTCGATTTGGAGAAACAAAAGTATTCACTGCATGCATTTCGTTATTACAGTTATTATGATTTTAATAAACTAAATATAAAACACATCGAGAACACATGACTAATTCAATATAATACTTTAAAATATATCAACAATAAATATATAAAGTATTTATGCTAAAATAGTATTTCATATTCATTAGACTTTCCACCCAGTATTGTGTGATTTTCGCATATTAAATAATAAAAATGTTCGGCAAAATATCATATTGTTAGACATGACCAAACACCGCAATTTTTTATCAAAACTTCCCTATAAAGCAGTGGTTCTTAACCTTTTTGGGGGTACTGAACTCCACCAGCTACAGCATATATGCATTCACCGAACCCCTCCTAATTTGAAAAATAAAATTAAGTTTTTACAAATTCAAACATGGTATATATCAGGGATGTTGCGAATATTCGCATCCGCATCCGCAAATGCGGAGCTTCCGCATGTATTTGGACATCTGCATCCGCATCCGCAATAATCGATGCGGATGTTCATGCGGATGCGGATGTAAGACAATTTGCAACAAGAAAGAAATGGGGCGGGGCCGGCGAATGGCGCGTGCCGTTTTTTTTTTTTTTTTTTTTTTTTTTTTTTTTTTTTTTTTTTTTTTTTTTTTTATGGCGGCTCATCCCGTTGGATGTTATGGCCATATTTTCATATTACATATAAAAAACATCATATATATATTTTAGGCGAAGAGAGAGAGAAAAAAAAGGGAAGACAAGAAAAAGCGAAAAACATTCATATCAGAATCATATTCCTTTGGACGGATTCAAATATAAAGGTTCTCATTACAAAAAGGTTCAACTATCTATCCCATCTCGACCTTGGTTTCACAACAAAAAATTGTCCAGACAACACATTGTCTGTATTTCAAGATTGCGTTTCGGCCACATGCGCCTGGATTCACACTTGTTCCGAATCGGTCTTGTTGAATCTCCCGATTGCGAGTGTGGTTGGGACGAGGAAACGCCGGACCATAGTATCGTAGGATGTCCAATTAGGGACGCTATGGACATATATTTTAAGTTCATAAACGTTGAGTACCCTGTTAATATTGTTTACCTTCTTGGACTGAACTCTCGTCAAGTTAATGATCTTAAACAATGTTATGAGGTGTGTGTATGCTGTGCGGTCGCCTGTACTTACTGTATGCCTAGCGCATAATACCTACATTTTTATTATGTAATATTATTATGTGCACTTATTAATATTTATTTTTACCTGTTGTTATTATGTTGTGTATTGTTTTTGTTTGCAATATACGTATATTATTATTAAGTTATTATTTGTATAGCTTTTAAGTTTAAGTGAAATGTTTTATTATTTTCTCTTTATCCTGTAAATAAGATAAATAAATAAATAAATATTAATGAATGGATTGATAAACTGAGGTGGTACAGGAACAATGTAGCGTATAAACATGATTTCGTACTTAAATCAAGTGATTATAAGACCTACTTTTCAAACTTTTTTATGAACTGTGACTGTTGTGTATATTGCATTATTTTATTTTTATTTCTGACGCGGATACATATTATTATGTATCTGAGATTATGTGTTATAAGGTTTTTGTATTTGAATTTGAATTCTTGACACAGACAACTTTGTTGAAGATAAAACATTATCATGTACAGCGTCCTCGAGGTGCTATGGCACAAAGATGCCCCTTTAAATACTCTCTGTTATTATTAATAAGCGAAAAGAGGCGGGAGAATAAATTTTATTATGACTAAAACTGGAAATAGAAATACACAGAGGCGCAGTACGATTCGCAGTAACAACAACAAGCTTTTACTAATAGACCATTAAAGGATGACGTCACAGAAAAATCATTGAGGGGCATCAGGCATCCCAACACAACACATTCACTGTGTTTACGGTGTAATATTAGGTGGGACGCCTAAATAATAGATACCTAATAATCAAAAAAACTGTCAGTGTCGATTTTGTTATTATTTTGCCGTCCGACTTTCTTTTTTTTCTCTTATGGCATAACATCCTACAAGGATGATTTGCGCAATCTGATTGTTTGCCCCCCAAGCAAAAGCAAATCCATAGACAAGACCACGTGACCTTTAATGGTCTATTCTCAGCTGTTTTCATGTTTACACACCGGAAGTACTCAGGTTATCAGTCCATGGATATAATAAGTCTATGTTGTCTATGGTCATCATAGACATTTTTATTTTCTAAATTAATTGGTCTTCAAGTTTGACTATGGATTTTGGTTGTCAAAAATTGACAGTAGTCAGGTGTATGCTAAACACAGAAAGCATCGTATCCCGTGGTAAAGATATACATATTATTAAAATCCTAAAACACGATTACTTAAAGTAATCATCTATGGAGTTATGGAGAGATCCAGTGCTGAAGAACACAACATTGCAGAATGTCAACAGATTAATTGCGTCTTGTGTAACATGCTAATATGTGTAACTGAGGATGATGATATCGAAGCCTTTTTGGCGAATATCGAAGTGAAACGTGAACCTGTTGAGGAAAACAGCCGTGATATTGGATATGGAGTTCCGTATGGTGATATTGATATAGATGAACCTGATATAAAAGTTGAATGTGAGAGAGCCTAAAATGTGACAGTGTCCAGTACATCGTCCCCACATACAGAGTGTACACCAGGTCCAAGTAATCAAATTCAAATAAAGGAAATGAGGCGTAGAAATGTTCGCAATGTGAAAAGCAAGAGGTTGGCAAAAACGTTAATAAGTACATTCACGTGTAATATTTGTTCAAAAAACTTCAGTTCATTAAGCAAAATGAAGAAACATCGAATAAAGCACAGTGGTAAAAATCCTTTGGAGTGTAATATTTGTTTGAAAAAGTTTAGACAATCTGGTACTTTGGACACTCATAGAAGAATACATAGTGGTGAAAGACCTTTCGAGTGTAATATTTGTATGAAAATTTTTAGTTGTTCTGGTAATTTAAAAACTCATAAACGAATTCACATTGCTGAAAAACCTTTTGAGTGTAATATTTGTAAGAAAAAATTTAGACAATCTGGAAGTTTGGACACTCACAAAAGAATTCATAGTGGTGAAAAACCTTTCGAGTGTAGTATTTGTATGAAGAAGTTCAATGATTCTAGTACTTTAATAAAACATAATAGAATACACAGTGGTGTAAAACCATTCGAGTGTAATATTTGTATGAAAAAGTTTAGTTGGTCTGGTAATTTAAAAACTCATAAACGCATTCACAGTGGTGAAAAGCCTTTCGAGTGTAGTATTTGTATGAAAAAGTTTAGTCAGTCTAGTCATTTGGAAACTCATAAACGAATTCACATTGCTGAAAAACCTTTTGAGTGTAATATTTGTATGAAAAAGTTCAATGATTCTAGTACTTTAATAAAACATAATAGAATACACAGTGGTGAAAAACCATTCGAGTGTAATATTTGTATGAAAAAGTTTAGTCAGTCTGGTCATTTGGAAGCTCATAAACGAATTCACAGTGGTGAAAAGCCTTTCGAGTGTAATATTTGTATGAAAAAGTTTAGTTGGTCTGGTAATTTAAAAACTCATAAACGAATTCACATTGCTTAAAAACCTTTCGAGTGTAATATTTGTATGAAAAAGTTTAGTCAGTCTGGTCATTTGGAAACTCATTAACGAATTCACAGTGGTGAAAAGCCTTTCGAGTGTAATATTTGTATGAAAAAGTTTAGTCAGTCTAGTCATTTGGAAACTCATAAACGAATTCACATTGCTGAAAAACCTTTTGAGTGTAATATTTGTATGAAAAAGTTTAGTCAGTCTGGTCATTTGGAAACTCATTAACGAATTCACAGTGGTGAAAAGCCTTTCGAGTGTAATATTTGTATGAAAAAGTTTAGTCAGTCTGCTAATTTAAAAACTCATAAACGAATTCACATTGCTGAAAAACCTTTTGAGTGTAATATTTGTATGAAAAAGTTCAATGATTCTTGTACTTTAATAAAACATAATAGAATACACAGTGGTGAAAAACCATTCGAGTGTAATATTTGTATGAAAAAGTTTAGTTGGTCTGGTAATTTAAAAACTCATAAACGAATTCACATTGCTGAAAAAGCTTTCGAGTGTTATATTTGTATGAAAAAGTTTAGTCAGTCTGGTCATTTGGAAACTCATAAACGAATTCACATTGCTGAAAAACCTTTTGAGTGAAATATTTGTATGAAAAAGTTCAATGATTCTAGTACTTTAATAAAACATAATAGAATACACAGTGGTGAAAAACCATTCGAGTGTAATATTTGTATGAAAAAGTTTAGTCAGTCTGCTAATTTAAAAACTCATAAACGAATTCACAGTGGTGAAAAGCCTTTCGAGTGTAATATTTGTATGAAAAAGTTTAGTCAGTCTGCTAATTTAGAGAGGCATAAAAGAATTCACAGTTTAGAATAACCTTTCGAGTGTAATATTTGTATGAAAAAGTTTAGTCAGTCTGCTAATTTAGAGAGGCATAAAAGAATTCACAGTTTAGAATAACCTTTCGAGTGTAATATTTGTATGAAAAAGTTTAGTCATTTTGGTAGTTTGGACACTCATGAAAGAAAACACAGTGGTAAAAAACCTTTCGAGTGTAATATTTGCATGAAAAAGTTTAGTCAGTCTGCTCATTTAGAGACGCATAAAAGGATTCACAGTGATGAAAAACCTTTCGAGTGTAATATTTGTATGAAAAAGTTTAGTCAGTTTGCTAATTTAGAGAGGCATAAAAGAATTCACAGTTTAGAATAACCTTTCGAGTGTAATATTTCTATGAAAAAGTTTAGTCAGTCTGCTAATTTAGAGTGGCATAAAAGAATTCCCGGTTTAGAATAACCTTTCGAGTGTAATATTTGTATGAAAAAGTTTAGTCAGTCTGCTAATTTAGAGAGGCATAATAGAATTCACAGTTTAGAATAACCTTTCGAGTGTAATATTTGTATGAAAAAGTTTAGACAATCTCATCTTTTGAATAATCATAATATAATTTACAATGTTGAATAACTTTTCGAATGAATTTTTCTACGAAAACGTTGAGTCGATTTGGAGAAACATAAAAGTATTCACTGCATGCATTTCGTTATTACAGTTATTATGATTTTAATAAACTTAATATAAAACACATCGAGAGCACATGACTTATTCAATATTATACTTTAAAATATATCAACAATAAATATGTAAAGTATTTCTGCTAAAATAGTATTTCATATTCTTTAGACTTTCCACCCAGTATTGTGTGATTTTGCCATATTAAATAATAAATATGTTCGGCAAAACATCATATTGTTAGACATGATCAAACACCGGAACTTTGTATCAAAACTATCCTATAAAGCAGTGGTTCTTAACCTTTTTGGGGGTACTGGGGGCCTATTCTCCAATCTCGATTGATGGATGTCACAGACGAGATTTTATTATTTTCGACTGATTTCTCAAAAACCCTATTCTTGAAAGTCGCAGACGACAAATAATGTCACACGATATCATGCGAGAATATGTCGAGTGGTGTTTACCATTCGAGATGAATGTCACACCAATCGACATGTCAAAAATTGATAAGAATGGCGGCCGTGAGTCACTCAATGGTCGTTTATATTTTGCAAACGGTATAAAAATAAAATAAAGTGATGCCGCATTTATAAAGTATTTTAGTTTAAGTAAACTATACATTGAAGGACCCACCGTCCACGATGTCAATTTTCGATGATAATAATAATAATAATAAAGACAATTTATATTTGGCGCCGTTTAATGATCCGTGACCATCTCAAGGGCGCCATGACTTTTCTTGAAAAGCAGTGTCTTCAGCTTACTCCTGAACGTTACAGTGGGCTGGTTCCTTCTTAAATCCGCTGGTAGTCGGTTTCACGCAGTTGGCCCCGCAACGCTAAAGCTCCTCTCTGCGAATTTGGAAGTGTTTGCCCTGTTGGGCTCCACAAGCTTGTTTACAGCGGTGGAAGCTGATCGCAGTGGTCGCCTCAGCGTTTCGTCGAGGGGACATAGCTCAACGAGGCATAGAGGTGCTGTGCCGTTCAAGGCTTTGTGGACAGTGAGGCACAGCTTGAACTCTACTCTCTCTGGGACTCTAAGCCAGTGTAGCTCCTTAAGCAGTGGTGTGATGTGGCAGCGCTTGTTCTCTCTATAGATGGTCCTGGCAGCAGCATTAAAGGCCATTTGGAGACGATTCAGAAGGATCTGGGGCAGTCCTGTACATACGATGTTACAATAGTCTAGACGGGAGACGACGAAAGCGGCGACTAGACTCTTAACCGCGTCTACAGATAAGTGTCTTGATACTTGGTACAGTTGGCGAATATGAAAGAAAGCTGTGCTCACTGTCCTTGACACTTGAGCCTCCATAGAGAGTGCTCCATCCAGTAGGACGCCGAGAACAGATATGGTGCGCGATGGTGTTATATCAGTGCCGGAGACAGAGATTGGTTTGGTGTCTAAGAGATGTTGCCGTCCAGGAGAGGTGACCCACATAAATTCCGTCTTAGTTGGATTCAATTTAAGACGTCTCTGGGCCATTAAGTTCGAGAGTTTTGCCACACACTGGACAGTGGTAGCTACCAAGTTGTCTCTTTGATCCGGACTACAGAAGCCTACGAGGACACGATCGTCAGCGTATGCATAGTTTCGCAGGCCACACTCTTCCAGCAGGCGGTCAATGCATCCTATGTATAATATGAAAAGTACTGGACCCAGAACTGATCCTTGTGGAACTCCTTGAGTTACGATGTCTTCATCAGTTGAGCCTGATTCGACTTTTACAGACCACCTTCTATTGGTCAGGTAGGAGCGTAGCCATTCTAAGACGGTGCCGTTAAGATTGTATTCGATCTCCAGACATTGAAGGAGCATTTCATGTTCTACAGTGTCGAAGGCGACGCTCATGTCAAGGACCGTTACCAGACCGATGTTTCCTGATGCAACGCCCACAATCAAGTCAGATGTCAGTCTTGTGAGGGCGGATTCGGTGGAGTGGTGTTTTCTGTATGGGAATTGGTGCTTTTGATACAAATCGTTACTCTCAAGGTAGGCTGTAAGCTGGGACGCTATGACACGCTCAAGCACCTTGGATAGAAATGGAAGATTGGAGATTGGTCGGAAGTTGGTTGCGTCGTCGGCATCAAGTGTTCTTTTTTTGAGTAAAGGAATGACATGCGACACTTTCCAAAGTGACGGCACAGTTCCACGCGTCAAAGAAAGATTGAAAATACGTAAAATTAGTGGCAAGAGAAGGTCAAGATTTTCCTTTAACAATTGTGTGATCACATACAAAAACATACGAAAAGTGCGACGTTGCTAGTAGCTTCTCGGATGTCGACCGTTTATATCTCGAATGGCGTCAAGAATAGGGTCGTAGACTACCATTCGACTTTTCGTGCGAGTTTTTCAATCGACATATCTCACAGGTGACATTTATCAATCGAGATTGGAGAATAGGGCCCCTGAACCCCACCAGCTACAGCATATGCATTCACCGAACCCCTCCTAATTTGAAAAATAAAACTAGATTTTTACAAATTCAAAATGTGTTATATATTTATATATTAGTGTACAAAATGAAAAAAAATAAAAAAAAACAAAGATCAAAACAATAAATTTAAATGGTTAAATCAAAACATGAAACATATTAATTAATGAATTATCGGAGTATTTTTTTCTTTTTCCAACTCACAATACTATCTAGCTTATAAAAATGATTTTCACCGAACCCCCAAGACTGACTAATCGAACCCCTGGGGTTCGATCGAACCCAGGTTAAGAATCACTGCTATAAAGTATTGACGTGAATCTATATGTGTTTTGCAAGTTACACATAAAACTATAGGATATACCTTATTTAATAACACATTTATATTTAGGTCTAAGGTATATTGCTTAACTGTTTTATTAATAAAGCCAATGTGTAAGCACAACATAGTACTTTTATTTTTTACCATTTGCCTTATATCACTTTTTCTTGTCACATGTAATAAGGGCTTTTGCCGTAGAATGAATAAATAAATAAATAAATAATGAAATGAGAAACATATGCCATCCTACAACTGGCCATTGAAGGGAAGATTGTGGGCCGTAGAGGGGTAAGAAGAAAGTCGCGTTTCTCGCCTCGGAATATCTGAGAGTGGACCGGGATGAGAGCTGTGGATGAGCCGTTTCACGCTGCTCAGGACAGATAACGTTTCTCGCATATGATTGTCAACGTAGGGGCGACCCAACAAGATATATTATGAAATTTTGTGCTGACAAATCAAACCATGGGCTAATTTTAATCAAACTTGTGTAAGCTAAACATTAAATCTTGTTGAAATAATAAATCTTTGTTTGTCAAGCATGAAATGAATGCAACTTTTTTGCTGTACTTTCCATTGGAATTGTAAAAAAAACTGGAAAACCCTGTCAAATGATTTTATTTGTACCATCTGAATGAACGACACTAGCGTTTTTCGACATGTCACTTAGATTTTTCGTTGATATAGGTTAAAGGAATCTGGCATTATTTTCAATTTGAAAAAGGTCATTCTTCTCTTTGCCCTGGCCGGAAATCGAACCCGGGACCTCATGACTTAAAGGCGTTATCTCCGCGCCACGCCGGCTGACTTTATTTAGAGTAGTAAAAAATTATCCATACATTTGTACAGTGAGAGTTGAAACTTTAAGACTATCCATACATTTGTACAGTGAGAGTAGAAACTTTAAGACTATCCATACATTTGTACAGTGAGAGTTGAAACTTTAAGACTATCCATACATTTGTACAGTGAGAGTTGAAACTTTAAGACTATCCATACATTTGTACAGTGAGAGTTGAAACTTTAAGACTATCCATACATTTGTACAGTGAGAGTTGAAACTTTAAGACTATCCATACATTTGTACAGTGAGAGTTGAAACTTTAAGACAATCCATACATTTGTACAGTGAGAGTTGAAACTTTAAGACTATCCATATATTTGTACAGTGAGAGTTGAAACTTTAAGACTATCCATACATTTGTACAGTGAGAGTTAAAACTTTAAGACTATCCATACATTTGTACAGTGAGAGTTGAAACTTTAAGACTATTCATAAATTTGTACGGTGAGAGTTGAAACTTTAAGACTAAGTATTTCTCTAAGGCAGAGTTGTGATCTCCGACCGTACTTCTTCAGTTTTCAGTGGACCAGGCTACCGTAGCAGATTTCATCATGAGACCTACACATTCACGATTAAGTAACATCGAAGAAATCGCGCCTGTTTATATTGTCTTACTGATTTTTATTTTATTTTTCCAAAAAGATATCTGGTATTTGTTATAAACCCAAATACAACCTAATACACCTTTTACAGTAAGCTAAAAGTTTGGAACTTGACTTAATGTGAAAGGTTGTTTTTAATATAAATAATATATTAATCTGTTGAATTTACTCGTAATCAGTGAAAAATAAAGAATAAATAAAGGAATCAACTGTTTATATTAATAAAAAAATAGAATGACTCAGAAGTAGCACCACATGACTGTTCAGGGCCGCAGTCCGCAAGGTGGAAATATATTTAATGATCCCTTACCTTCACAGACGACGGCGAGGAAAGAAATTATAAAAAAAACAATATTGATTTAAGCATGCACGTGCAGAATGATAGAGAGCAACATATATATATATATGGACAATTTGTAAAGCGCCGTTTACTCATAACATGACCTCAAGGGCGCCGTTTATCGTATCCATCACCCGAAACTCCCAGCAAAAAGGTGTGTCTTCAGTCCTCTTTTAAAACTCTCTCTATTCACTTCCTCTCGCAGACACAGAGGCAGCTTGTTCCAACATCTGGGACCCGCAACACTAAACGCTCTATCTCCAAAGCCTGTTTTGCGAGATCGAGATGGCTCAACAAGTCTGCATTTTGCCTCACCCTGTGCTGAGCGAAGCATGAGCCGTCTTTCACTGATGGTCTCGATCTCGCACATCTCCGACAAGTAAGATGGTAGTACTCCCTTCAAGGCCGAAAACACCATCACACATATCTTATACTCCACTCGTTGCTTTACCTTTAACCAATGTAAGTTGTGTAAGAGAGGAGTAATATGCTCAAATCTTCGACCTCTCAGGAGAAGTCTTGCAGCAGCGTTGAATACAGCCTGGATCCTATTCAGCTGCACCATAGGAAGACCAAAGTACAGGCTGTTGCAATAATCCAGTCTGGAGACCACCAAGGCATTAACAAGCGTTCTTGCTGCATCTAGCGAAAGACAATCTCGGACTCTTCTTATCTGTCTCAGGCAATAGAAGCTAGAGCTCACTATCCCAGATATTTGGATGTTCATGGAGAGGGCCTTATCCAGGTGTACACCCAAGAATTTCACTGATTCCTGGGGTACTATACTAATACCCATAACATTTATAGGTGTGAGATCAATCAGATCTTGCCTGTTCTTGCCCACTCCTTTTGCTCTCGTAACATTTAAACAGTTGCTCATGTACCTATATTATTCTATTTAACGTGCTGGGCACGAATCTATCATTTCTACACGATCAAGTCATTTGATAAAAACAAATAATTTATTTAACTTATTTAGGCACGAAAGAGGCAATAGCTCTATCTGACAACAGTCTGGATTTGTTAGTGTAATTAATGTTGAGAAGCCAGGGCGAGGGCGAGACCCATTGTGTGAAGTTTTAATTAAGTATACTCATTCAGAATACTGAAATTTTCACAGGTAAACGGTTGTCCCTTTTGCAGGATGAAGACTTCTCAGATTTTCAATACTACTTATTGCTAAGGGTTAGAAGAGAGCAGCGTTTCTGGCTTTGGAATATCTGAGAGTGGACCGGGATGAGAGCTGTGGATGAGCCGTTTTACGCTGCCGTGCCCAGGACATATATGATTTCTCCCAGATGATGATCAACGTCGGGGTGACCCGAAAAGACATACGACAAATTGTCTGTAAAGTTTTGTCATTTAGTCACATTAAATTTGACATGTTGTGAGACAGTAGGTCTATATATATACCACATTCTATTAAGTACGGATCTAGGGTTTATCTTAGAAGTGTGACATCTTCATTCAGGTATGTCTACGACATTATATTATAGCTATCTTTTGTATTTATAGGTCCCTACCTATTTATAATAATAATAAGTACATTCTATTAAGTACGGATCTAGGGTTTATCTTAGAAGTGTGACATCTTCATTCAGGTATGTCTACGACATTATATTATAGCTATCTTTTGTATTTATAGGTCCCTACCTATTTATAATAATAATAAGTACATTCTATTAAGTACGGATCTAGGGTTTATCTTAGAAGTGTGACTTCTTCATTCAGGTATGTCTACGACATTATATTATAGCTATCTTTTGTATTTATAGGTCCCTACCTATTTATAATAATAATAAGTACATTCTATTAAGTACGGATCTAGGGTTTATCTTAGAAGTGTGACATCTTCATTCAGGTATGTCTACGACATTATATTATAGCTATCTTTTGTATTTATAGGTCCCTACCTATTTATAATAATAATAAGTACATTCTATTAAGTACGGATCTAGGGTTTATCTTAGAAGTGTGACTTCTTCATTCAGGTATGTCTACGACATTATATTATAGCTATCTTTTGTATTTATAGGTCCCTACCTATTTATAATAATAATAAGTACGGATCTAGGGTTTATCTTAGAAGTGTGACATCTTCATTCAGGTATGTCTACGACATTATATTATAGCTATCTTTTGTATTTATAGGTCCCTACCTATTTATAATAATAATAAGTACATTCTATTAAGTACGGATCTAGGGTTTATCTTAGAAGTGTGACATCTTCATTCAGGTATGTCTACGACATTATATTATAGCTATCTTTTGTATTTATAGGTCCCTACCTATTTATAATAATAATAAGTACCTCGATATATCGCATTTCATTACTAGGTTATACAGGGTGATAACAGGTATCTATACTAGTGATGTGCCAATAATGATATTCAAATTCATATGATACTTAAGAAGAAGAGAGTTCCATATGGCAAAAACAGAAAACTAAGGAAAAAAACATTTCACATATATTTACTTGTATCCACTAATAAGCGTTTAGAAACTTATACAGTTCATTATCCATATCCATATATATGATATCCAAATTATACGGGTGAGCGCCATTACCCCTGATTCCCCTATGTAGTTTGACATATTTAAGTAAAAAATAATTAAAAAAATAATAAATAACAGTTATTAAAACTAAAATCAAAATGATAATGATATTAAATTAATTCTATAATAATATCATATTAATACTATATTAATTAATATTAATACTATATTATATTTCTCGACTACTTGATATTATTGTTTATGATCCTGGGTCTATACTAATGCTGACGTCAAATATAGAAAAAATCTTGTTCATGGTCGTTCCAGTGAAAGGACCTTTCATCAAATTTGTGTTGGCAGTAATCGCTTTCTTCAGTGATCGCTAGTAATCACTATTAATGAAACGTCTATTCACACCTTTTTACTTTGGAGGATCATCCAGAGTGTGTACCTACTATATGTATATACCCCTTTAATATTGTTTATGACATCTGTATTAAGTAGCATTCACATTGCTTCACTTTGGATGATCATCCAGAGTGTCAGGGTCAAACCTGTTCATCGAAAGTGAACACGTCTGTTCACATTTGTTCATCCTATGCTTTCACTGCCATGTCTACTTTCTCACTCATGTTGTATGTAGTTTGACGTATTTTCGTATAAAAATAATTAAACAAATTCAAAAATGAAAAATAACACTTAAAATGAATTAATATAGCTCTCGACTGCATAATAATTTTGTACATGATTCTGACATTCAATACAAATTCATAGAGAATAAAACAAATAGTAAGATGAAACTTGTTTATGGTCGTTTCAGTGAAAGGACCTTTCATCAAAAATATGACGAGTGGTAATCTCTTTCCTCCGTCATCGCTAGTGATCACTATTGATGAAACGCCTGTTCACACCTGTTCATCTTGGAGAATCATCCGGAGTGATCACTGAAAGTGAACGTATGTGAACGACCCTTTAGGCATTGACCTACTATATCTATAAAGTGATAAGCTGAGTTGGTACAGGAACAATGTAGCGTATAAACATGATTTTGTAATTCAATCAAGTGATAATAAGCGAAAAGAGGCGGGAGATTGAATTTTATTATGACAAAAACTGGAAATAGAAATACACAGTGGCGCAGTACGATTCGCAATAAGAAACAAGCTTTAACTAATTCTCAGCTGTTTTTATGTTTACACACCGGAAGTACTCAGGTTATCAGTCCATAGATATAATAAGTCTATGTTGTCTACGGTCATCATAGACATTTATTTCTAAATTTGGTCTTATAGACTTTAATACTATATACCTAGACAGAGTACCTCGGTAACTTTTCATAGCGGTGAAGTGAGGCAAACAAAGATTGTCTCTTTCGCACAGTTGGTTGGCAAGAACTATGGCAATTTGTATGGGAAGTGTGGAGTATGCTGTGAAATTTTCGCATTTATTTAACTAAAATAGACGTAACAGTTGAAAAATTAAAATGAATCGATTAAGAAAGCAATTGAGATGTCTAGTAATATAAAAAATACCAACATGGTTTTTGTTTATTTTTCCTATGTTTATGAGGTGATTCTTACATTGTTGATATGTTTGGCTCATGTACTCAAACTACCAAAATAAAACCCCCGGAGTAGAATGTTATTTTACTTTATTTAATAACACAATAATACGTCTTTACAGGACAATAAGAGTTTGGAGCTTCTATTTTCGAGTGTCCTGTAAAAGGCAGGTGTTCGAAAAAATTAAGACATTGTACATCTTAAATTCAGCGATGAGGTTTGACACCCAACCTGAATGTCTTGATTTTATATTGGCACGAAGGGGGCAGCTTGCATGTTTCTTACATGCAGCTGGTTCGCTGGTTACCGCACTTGTGGGATATGCCGTGATGGTATAGTAATTGTAGTAGCTTCTATTTGAGCCAATATCTCAAATATATGTACATATTAACTTTTATGTCACATAGAGGATGATCTCTGAATTCATTACACAGTAGATCCACTGGCTATCTTTTTCATAGGAGATAAATAGACGAAAATATATACATATAATAAATTCTCGATCTTTAACCACAGTTGAACTAAAATTGGTTTGATTAACATTTTTAGTCATTCAACGGAGATGAAATTTAGATCCAACCATGGCTCCTGGGTCACCTCTTGCTTTCAAAAATATAGAAAACAATATTAAAGATTGTTTGTGGAGTAAATGTGGTTTGTGAAATAATTAAAGAAAGAAATAATTGTAATAAATAAACTTTATTGAAATTATTTTAAATGTACAAATAGTTTTCATATACCTAGTACATACCAAATTAAAGATTTTTTTATTTATTCATTCATTCGGATAATAAAACATTTGAAAATACATGTGAACAGAAATAATATACAAAATCACAAAACGAAAATTTTATCAGCACTTTGCAATCATTGTTAGTGTTCGACCAAAAATGGGGTTTTGATTGAAGCCGAATTTTAAATTCTAAATCTACCTTCAGCCAGATGTATAAAGTGAATTGTTATATTATATCTGTTAAAATATACTAAAATAAATTTAGAGTCCGATAAAGATTTCATTGATTAGCAAAAAAAAGTATATCAATAAAATAACTATTACTTACTTATTATTAAAATTATGAACTACTGTATACAGTCAATGCAATTTTAAAACCACACCAAACTTAAAATAAAAAGAAAAACCGGATTATAATAAACACCAAACATTAAACAACTTCTCAGTATTATCAATACATTCATTCAAAAGTATAAAATATGGTATAAACGAGTATTTTATAGAAACACGAGGAACCGTCAAGCAAACGTACCGAAGAAACCAATGTTTTGCCAACCAGCTAACGAAAAGTGCCGTGCGATTCGACACACTTTTGAGGGATAGTACGCCGTCTAGGTATATAGTATAAAAGTTGATATGCGGGGTTGAGGGTGAAAATATGGTTTGGTAATGGATAAAAATAATTACCAAATATGCCAGCGGCTGAGACTCTACTGGGGCTTCTAATAGCACTCCAGGAGTAAAAAAAAATAACAAAATGGTCTCAATTAAATATTATACAGTGAGGCTATATAAATAAGAGATGACAAGTTATGTGCAAATGAACGAAAGTGTAAAAGGCAAATTTAAATTTCAAATAAACATTTTAATCAAAATAAAAATTGCTTACCACTATTACAAACACGTTTTTTTAAAACAGCAACACAACTTACTCACTACCCCGTATTGTCTGTGCACATGTAATTATCCCAATAAAAAAACACTTGATTATTATTTCAATAAAAACGAAAACGAAGCACTTTTAAAATAATTAAATTTCACTTTGCGATGATTGTCATGGATCCCACGTTGAGGGCGCCTCTAGCATGAAAATACTTAGAGGCAACACAAGTTGAAGAAAGCGCCCCTTGGCGCAGTGCTGACAGGGCGAAGTCTCACGTCCGAGGCTCCTGGAGGCAATTACCAGCCTAGACAGGTGCAGAGTTGGCTCGTCATGACTTCAGGAGGAGAATATCTCTACTCAACTGAAGTCCAGTGGCCAGAGACAGACTTGTCTCTCTGAAGGACAGATGATGAGTCAATGAGTGATGGCAGGAACAATCCTTCTACCAAGGACAACTGACTGCTCACTACGACTCGCTGATGATGACTGATGGAGACTCGTTCTTTCAAGGACATTTTTCCGCTGTTCCTTGAGTGAGGTAGAGAGGGGTTGGTCCTACCCCTTCGATGACGCGATGCATCCACGTGCAGCGTCGTGATTGGTTAACTGCAATACAATATGATGCGTGTATACGCCTACCGCAAGCTCCATTGTTTTACGGGGACACCTGGACCCTTGTCTGGATTCCAGGAATTACCTATGCAATAAATAATAAAATAAATATTTACAAATAAATAATATGTTATGAAGCGTCCAATGCACTGATTTTAATTATTAATAAACTCACATATAAATTAATTTAAGTGTCTCTTTCACTGATATCATATTTAAAACAATATTTCTGTCCATTATCACAGTCTTTTTCGCACAACACAATCCTTATTCTATTACATAGCAACACAATACAACCCTTTAGGTAGATAGTTAAATACTCAAACTACGTATGTTACAATAAAATTAAAATTCATACCTAAAGAGTCGTTTACATAATAGGGAACTTGCACATATTTTTTTTATTCTTTAGAATCATAAATAAAGTAATCAGTAACACACATCAGTAATTTTTTTTTCGATACGTTGCTTAATTTCTGTTTTATAGCATTTTGAAATTTCGATTTTTGAATTTCCGCGAAAACGCCACATCCGAAAGCGCCATTTTGATGACGTCGTACGTCCCTTCGATCCCTCTGTCTACAGATGCTTAGTACATTTCGTAGTACATATATACTAGTTTGACGAGGCTATTTACAGTTGTGGTTTGGGTTTGAACACTTTTTTTTGCCAAAAACTTCAAATTGATTAATTTTTACGTATCATACATCAGTTCCTATTTTTTAATTTAGTTATAATGACGGAAAATGATTTTCTCAAGGGGCGATCGGATATTTATCATGCATATAATAATAAGCACGCCGGTAGGCGCTATTGCTTTGTCTTATAATTTTATTACTAATTTGTAAATGCAATACAACATTGTGTAATAATTACATATATTCAATGGCAATTATTATCAATTTTCCATAATTCTTAGGTCTGATTATAGTGATTACAGGTTCTAAATACGCCATTACTTTTCTGTAATGGGTGCATGGTCAGAGTGAAGATCTTTTTAAAAAATCTGTCCAATGTTATTGGAAAAAATCAAAGCTGGCTGAAGTTAGCACAGAAGTTAAATTTATAACTTGTGCTGAATTGAGTCATCGATCATCTACAAATATATCCACACCGAGTGAGTTTCTGACAGCCATTGTGTCAAAACCAAAAGATTTTTATTGTAAATCAGATAGTTTTTAAGGATTTAGTACCAAATGTCGACACCATAAGCATCTACTACTTAATAGATGTGTTCATTACCTAAAAACAATATTTATACTGCGAATGATTTTGTTTGTTTTGTCATTGAACGATAGAAATGGAAAGCTGCAAAGAAGTCGCTGAACTTACAGTACAGTATGCAGCTAACAATATCGGCATGCGTAGAAATAATTTATTCGGAGTCGTATAAGTTATATTTGTACATCTTGGACTACACAATATTTGTATGATCTTTTTGAAAACTTTTTGAAATATTTACCTACTTCCAAAATGTTTAAAACCGGACTCAAATACCAAGCTATTGTTTATCCCATACATTACGATAAACAACAAAAAATCACTCAGGACATGTGACGTCACAAATGCAATAGCCATCAATATGGCGTTCAAACAGCGGGCGAAAAAGCGTGATTTTATTTATTAAAATAATAAATGAAAAATATTTATTTTTGAGTTTTAATCAAAATATAATCGATATATAACCTTTTTTCTACCTAATAAATGCATTTCACAAAATATCCCTCTTGAGTGCAAGTTCCCTATTCAAAACATATCATCGGTATCGACACTCAATAGATCGAAGCGTAGGTATAAATCCAACCAAGCCGATACTCAATAATAATAATACGCAGACATTCTAGAATATTCATTTTCATTTAAAAAAAGCGATTAGCGAAGTACATAATAGATGCGGCTCTTAATCCTGTGCTGCATTATTTCTTTTGTTACCCCTGTTGCTATGTAGGTACAAATTTATTTATTTATTTATTTATTTATTTTATTCTTTTTGCACATCATCATTCATATAACAATTAAAATAAAGCAATACACACAAGAAAAAATGTGATGATGTGCAGTGGCGAGATTATCACTATATAGTGATTTCTTCCATCTAACCACGTCACATTAACACTAAACAGAAATAAAAATAATAATAACTAAAACACAAACATCAAAAAAAAAAAAAAAATAGCCACACACATTAGTTTGAAAAAAAAAATGAAAAGAAAAACTACAATCCACACACCCAACACTCCAAAGGGATCGGGAAGGGGTAAGGGTTAGGGGACGGATGCTGAGTTAGAAGACAGTAAAGACTTCTTGACGGCGTATTTAAACCCATTAAAAGATTGTGATATTCTATGAGAAGAAGGAAGATTATTCCAGCAACGAGCACCACATACTGAGAATGATTGAGAAAAGAAATTGGTGTTATGTGTAGGAATTGCCAGAAGACGCTCGTTGTTGGAACGCAGTGGTAGACCATGGTTCGCTAGGTACTCGAATTTTTCTTTCAAATAGTAAGGAAAAGACGTTGAATAGAGTGTTTTATGAACAAGAGATAAAATATGAAGTTCACGTCTTTGACACACTGTTAGCCATTTCAGAATATGCCGATACTTGGAGATATGATCGGACCTTTTGAGATTAAAAATAAAACGGATACCAAAGTTTTGAAGTCTCTCAAGTTTATTTGCTAGGTCTACATTAAGATCGAGGTATACCGCATCGGCATAATCTATGAGAGGCAGCAGCAAAGATTGTACGAGTAAAGTTTTGATTTTGGTTGGCTAAAACATTTGATATCTTTTAAGAGAATATAGAGAGTGGAAAAATTTTCGTCGGATTGAATTCACGTGCTGCTGCCAGGATAATTTTTGGTCCATCACTATACCAAGGTTCTTCACTGTTGTTGAGTAAGATATTATATCTGAACCCATAGTTGTATTGGGTACGGACATGGACTTAAGTTTTGAAATAAGATAATGGCTGCCAAGAAATATTGACTGAGATTTGGTAGGATTTAAAAGAAGTCCATGATTCGCCGCCCAATCTGAAATTTTTTGCAGACAATGTGACATATTTTCAACAGCGGTAGAAGTGTTTTCTATGTTAAAATGGGTGTAAATCTGGAGGTCGTCTGCATATAAGTGATATTGTATATTATTAAAAAGTCGTGAAACAGGGCTTATAAAAATTGAGAAGAGGAGAGGTGAAAGTATTCCACCCTGTGGCACACCAGATTTCAGTTCCGCCCACTCAGAGACAGCACCGTTGTTAAGTTTGACACACTGGGAGCGTCCCTTAAGGTATGACTCAAACCATAGGGCACATGTGTGAGAGATATTTAAGCTTTCCAGTGTCGCTACCAGTAAATCAAAATCTACTGTGTTGAATGCTGTACTGAAATCTAACAAAGTCAATAACGTCAGCCGCCGACTGTCCATTGAAAATCTGATGTCGTCCGTAATTTTGATCAAAGCAGTTGTGGTACTATGACCCTCACGAAAGCCTGACTGGAAATTGTTATGGAGATTATTTTGTGTGATAAAAGTATTGAGTTGGTTATATGCCAGTTTTTCAGTGACCTTGGAAAAGAAGGGGAGAATTGAAATTGGACGAAAGTCAGCTGGGCTTGATGACTTGTTCTTTTTTGGAAGTGGTATAATATACGCCTTCTTCCACTCACCCGGAAAAACATTATGTGAGAAAGAATGATTGATAATGTGAGTTAAAAAGGGTAATAGTACGTGAAAGAAGGGAGAAATAAAGGTGTAACAAACGTCATCACATCCAGTAGCCTTGGATTTAATTGATTTTACTGACTGCAAGACATCGGCATCTGTAACGCTAGCGAAACTAAACAGCATACAAGGGGGTCTGGGTTGTGCATTTATAGAAGATAATGATTTAGATTTGGTGGTACTGTCCAGAGTTAGCGGGGGGGGGGGGGGGCAGCAAAATGATTGTTTAATAAGTTGGGATCCATGTCATTGACCTCGTGTGTCTTACTATTTTCGGATATTCCAAGCGAGCCCAGGCGTTTCCATGCTTGAGATTGTGTACAATTATCAAACAAATTATATGTGAAAGCTATTTTGGCATTTCTACACTTTTTTGAACATAAGTTACGAAGATTTTTATATACCATCCAGCTTTTGTTACAAGGGGAGAGTTTATGTTTGACACGAGCCCTGTCCCTGCGAGCCATGAGTTTTTTAATCTCTTCAGTGATCCATTTAGAAGGTTGATTTTTAATTCTCAACATTTTTAGAGGTGCATGTTTGTTATATAAATTTTCTATACATTTGTTGAGGATTTGGACTTTGTTATCAATTGAATCTGCCTGTAAAATATCATCCCACTTAAGAGACTCAGCATCAGCGAGCAGGGCATCCTTGTCAATATGACGAAGAGATCGAGCCAAGACAACCCTGGGTTTGGGTTTTGGAACCTTTATGAAATATTGTAGAAAGAGGAGATCATGATGCGAGAAACCTCCAGCTGTGAGTTGACCATGAGCCTTTACCATACTTGTTTGTGAGACAATAATGAGATCAATTAAAGATTGAGACTTTTCTAGTATGTGCGTAGGCTGAAGAGGGAGAATATTTAAATTGGTAGAAAATATTAGCTGAAGTAGTCTCGCCGATCGAAAATCGTGCTTTAACAAACAAGTATTTAGGTCACCCATAAGAATTATATCGTGATATTTGGAAGAAATATCTTCAAGAATAGGTTCCAATTTTCCAAAATAATCCGAAGTGGGTGGGCAATAAATGACGCCGAGTACAACAATAGAGTATAAAATGTTTACCTTAATAAAGAGGAATTCCGGTTCTGCATTACCAGACACCGTGGAATGCGATACAATCTCGAATTTTAAGTCATTTCGAAGATAGATGCATACTCCGCCACCACGTCGTTCATGTCGGTCATTTCGGATAAGTGTGAAACCTGGAATATCAAAAAGTGAAGAAGGTAGTGTGGGTTTAAGCCATGATTCGGAAATTAATATTGCATGAACATCAGCATTCTGAAAAGTTGCCAATAATTCTGTGTGGTGACTAGCCACACTTTGGGCATTAATGTGACAAATTCTAAGGTGTTTTGGATTATAAGAAAATGAGGTTTTGAGTGTAGTGTGAAGATCAGCAACCTCGTTACTAGAAGAATTGAGAGAATCTGTAGCATCCGATGAGGAGGGTGAAAATGGGCAAGCATTTGGAGATAACAGGGAAGTAGAGGGTGTGGTTGAGGTGGAAGGGGTATCAGGTTGTGTGTGCATGTACTTCATGAGCTAGAGATTTTCTAAGATAAAACAATAATAAAAAAAAATAATAATACAAAGAACAATCAAAACAATACAATAAAAAGGTATAACATAAACTCCCACGTAGTCTTCACGCGACAGGAATAAAAAACTAATAAATACATCTATGAATACACGTATTCTATCAATCCTAGGTCACAACTATTTGAAAAAAAAAAAAAAATGTAGGTACTTTATTTTATACACTATCCAATATAATACCTCGAAATGGGCTCGCTATCCATGAGGAAACTCAGGCTTGCAATTTCGAAAATAATTACACATAAATACCTATAATGAAACAAAAAAAAATATAATAAATCTTTCACAAAATATCGTGGAACTATTATAAAACAATACAACACTAAGATTTATTCTCCTGTAAACATTTTTTAACTCACCTGAGCACGAGAGCAAATCAAAAATATATTAATCATCCTTAGGTGATAAAACTAATAGCCTTTCACTGATTATAGTGTGCATATTAAGACAAACTCAACCATTTATCATTCATACATCAATATATTACATTTTGATTAAAGAAAATTACAACAACAAACTGAAAAAAACCTATTAATATGTATATACTATCAATATTATGTTGTTGACAGTATAGTATAGCGTGCGACAAATGTCATAGAAAAGTTAAAGATAGAGCATAAACAAAAATATCAAAAATTAGCGTGTGCAAACACTTTCATACTCTTCGTGTCACACATGTTGGCTGTTAAACTGTGTAGCGCGTCGCAACTGATTGACACGAAAAATAAATACCAAAGAGAATCACCGCTAGGAGTATTTGCACATGTTGTCTGTGGAATCATCCAGTTGGTACACCTGTAAACATACTTAAGAAATGGAGCGACCCTAGATGTGGCTAACTTCATAATTGTTTATTTTGTAAACATGGCCTCCCGCAGCTAAAAAGTTTAAGTGCTTGTGATAAAAGTGTTTAAAACATAAAAATAGTGAAACAAATTCGGGAGAAACAAAAAAAAATAATTATAATAAAAAAGAAATGATGCATATTACTGTGCAAAAAACGTGTGAAGTGAAATGGTTTTACTGTGACAGAGGTTATTTATTGGATCGTGGTCTCAACTGTCTTCGATCTAAATTCACGTCATCCAGGTCAGTCAACTTGCTTATTCTTTTCACAGAGTTATTCGGTAGTTTAACAAATATGATTCCATTAGTCGACCAACTATTTCCTACTCCGTATTTCTTCCTCGCCGTAGTCAATAATTCGAGAGCTCTTCGTGTTAAAGATTCCGTCAGCAGCCATCTTGATTTTTTTTAACACAGATTTCCTCTTCCATATATCACTTTTGTGGGAAAACGTAGCAAATTCAATCATAATAGGCCTAGGTTTTTCAGTCTTTCTTCCAATCCTGTGCATATCTTTAATGCAAGCAGGATCAATTGAGAGGGGTGTCTCCCGTAACGCAGACTCCACAGATAAGTCTTCAGGCGCTCCGTGTAGAAGGAGAAATTTTCTACGCCGAAATCTGTCCATCTCTTCTATCCGGTCATCCGCGTCATCCATCTTTTGTTCTAGAGCCTCCACCCTCTTAAATAATTCGTCTTTAAAGGCTTTAAACTCAGACATCAAATCATCGGGGCGTTGTTGACACGTCACTCTGTCATGCATATCTTTTAGCTGTTGCCGCTGTCTCGCGATCTTCTCCTCAAGATCTTTCATCTGTTGTGAGAAGAAAGCCTTTACTGTTTTAAGATCGTTTGATTCCATTGTCACCTGCACGCGCGAAAAATACTGGGCATAAACGTAAAAATTTAAATTTTCATACGCGCGACCTGAAAAATATGTAGTATTCGCGCCAAAGTTCGCGGTCGCATAATATCATCGTTTATCATTGTTTATTTAAATAAACAATGATAAACGATGATATTTTGAAAGCAGGTACGAAGATTAGTAAACAATAATAATATTAATGCAGGTACCTTTTAAGTGCTAGGATATTTTTAATGTCGGGATTTTCAGAGTTCTTATGAACTGCATTGTCTTATATTGAAATCCCGATCTTTCTAAAAGCCAATTATTATTTTAATGGTAACTTTTCGGCACAATAGCCAACTACTCCGGGCATATCAAAGTCTATGTTTGGTCTACAAGTTTGTCTATGGAATTTGGTTGTCAAAAATTGACGAGAGTCAGGTGTATGCGTAACACAGAAAGCATTGTGTCCCGTGGTAAAGATTATATTATTAAAATCCTAAAACACGATTACTTAAAGTTAACATCTACGGAGTTATGGAAGGATCCAGTGCTGACGAACACAACATTGCAGAATGTCAACAGATTAATTGCGTCTTGTGTAACATGCTAATATGTGTAACTGAGGATGATGATATCGAAGCCTTTTTAGCGAATATCGAAGTGAAACGTGAACCTGTTGAGGAAAACAGCCGTGACATTGGATATGCAGTTCCGTATGGTGATATTGATGTAGATGAACCTGATATAAAAGTTGAATGTGAGAGAGCCAAAAATGTGACAGTGTCCAGTACATCGTCCCCACATACAGAGTGTACACCAGGTCCAAGTAAACAAACTAAAATAAAGGAAATGAGGCGTAGAAACGTTCGCAAAGTGAAAAGCAAGAGGTTAACAAAAACGTTAATAAGTACATTCACGTGTAATATTTGTTCAAAAAACTTCAGTTCATTAAGCAAAATGAAGAAACATCGAATAAAGCACAGTGGCAAAAATCCTTTTGAGTGTAATATTTGTATGAAAAAGTTTAGTCGACTTCAGAATTTGGACACTCACAAAAGAATTCATAGTGGTGAAAAACCTTTCGAGTGTAATTTTTGTATGAAAAAGTTTACACAATCTCGTACTTTGGAAACTCATAAACGAATTCACATTGCTGAAAAACCTTTTGAGTGTAATATTTGTATGAAAAAGTTCAATGATTCTAGTAATTTAATAAAACATAATAGAATACACAGTGGTGAAAAACCATTCGAGTGTAATATTTGTATGAAAAAGTTTAGTCAGTCTGCTAATTTAAAAACTCATAAACGAATTCACAGTGGTGAAAAGCCTTTCGAGTGTAATATTTGTATGAAAAAGTTCAATGGTTCTAGTACTTTAATAAAACATAATAGAATACACAGTGGTGAAAAACCATTCGAGTGTAATATTTGTATGAAAAAGTTTAGTCAGTCTGCTAATTTAAAAACTCATAAACGAATTCACAGTGGTGAAAAGCCTTTCGAGTGTAATATTTGTATGAAAAAGTTCAATGGTTCTAGTACTTTAATAAGACATAATAGAATACATAGTGGTGAAAAACCTTTTGAGTGTAATATTTGTATGAAAAAGTTTAGTCAATCTGGTCATTTACAAACTCATAAAAGAAAACACAGTGGTGAAAAACCTTTGTATGCAAAAACTTAGACAATCTGGTAGTTTGGACACTCATAGAAGAATTCACAGTAGTGAAAAACCTTTTGAGTGTAATATTTGTATGAAAAAGTTTAGTCAGTCTTTTTATTTAGAGAGGCATAAAAGAATTCACAGTTTAGAATAACCTTTCGAGTGTAATATTTGTATGAAAAATTTTAGTCAGTCTTTTTATTTAGAGAGGCATAAAAGAATTCACAGTTTAGAATAACCTTTCGAGTGTAATATTTTTTTGAAAAAGTTTAGACAATCTCATCTTTTGAATAATCATAATATAATTTACAATGTTGAATAACTTTTCGAAGAATTTTTCTACGAAAACGTTGAGTCGATTTGGAGAAACAAAAGTATTCACTGCATGCATTTCGTTATTACAGTTATTATGATTTTTATAAACTAAATATAAAGCACATCGAGAACACATGACTAATTCAATATAATACTTTAAAATATATCAACAATATATATTATGTAAAGTATTTATGCTAAAATAGTATTTCATATTCTTTAGACTTTCCACCCAGTATTGTGTGATTTTGCCATATTAAATAATAAAAATGTTCGGCAAAACATCATATTGTTAGACATGAACAAACACCGGAACTTTTTATCAAAACTATCCTATAGAGCAGTGGTTCTTAACCTTTTTGGGGGTACTAAACTCCACCAGCTACAGCATATGCATTCACCGAACCCCTCCTAATTTGAAATATAAAATTAAGTTTTTACAAATTCAAACATGGTATATATCAGGGATGTTGCGAATATTCGCATCCGCATCCACAAATGCGGAGCTTCCGCATGTATTTGGACATCTGCATCCGCAATAATCGATGCGGATGTTCATGCGGATGCGGATGTAAGAGAATTTGCAACAAGAAAGAAATGGGGCGGGGCCGGCGAATGGCGCGTCCCGTTCGCAGTTGACATTAACCAATGGGAACGAAAAAATTGGTGACAAGATCCGACGCGTTTTTATTTTTGCCGGTTTTATTTTATTTTTGCAAATATCAAAAAAGAAAAATAATATTTCGCCAAAAAATCCATAATATAATTGTAGCAACAATTTCGTCACATATTTGACAGTGGGGCCTACCAACTAAGATAGTTCCTACTTTTTTCTATAACATCTTAAACATCCGCATCCGCATTACATCCGCATCCGCGGATGTGAGCCTTCAAAAATCTGCATCCGCATTCACATCCGCGGATGTGTAAAAATCGACATCCGCAACATCCCTGGTATATATTTATATATAAGTGTACAAAATGAAAAAAAAAAAACAAAAATCAAAACATTAAATTTTAATGGTTAAATTAAAACACGAAACATATTAATTAATGAATTAACGGGGTAATTTTTCTTTTTCCAACTTGCAAAACTGTCTTGCTCTTAAAATTATTTTCACCGAACCCCTGGGGTTCGATCGAACCCAGGTTAAGAACCACTGCTATAAAGTATTGACGTGAATCTATATGTGTTTTGCAAGTTACACATAAAACGATAGGATATACCTTATTTAATAACACATTTATATTAAGGTATAAGGTATATTGCTTAACTGTTTTATAAATAAAGCCAATGTGTAAGCATATAGTAATTTTGTTTTTTATCATTTGCCTTATATCACTTTTTCTTGTAACATACGAATGGAATGTTAATCATCTGTTATTGTTGTGAATATTCAAATGGGTGATCGAAAACAATAAGTCAACTAACAATGATCTGACTCTTATGATGTTTGTTTGACAATAAACTAAGTTGGCGACTTATATCGAGTTACGAAAAATTCAAAATCGATCTTCAAAAATGAGTCACTTTTCGAGTTAATTATTGTATGTGTTTTTAGGAACTCTTAAATAAATAAATAAATAAATAAATAAATCTTTATTGACCATAATTTTACACAAATAAAAAAACAACAAAATACAAAACGTGACAATTTACAAAATTAGGCCAAAAGGCGGACTTGTTGCTAGGCAACGTCTTCCAGTCAACCCTAAAACATTAACATAAAAAAATAAAAATAAAATAGGTCCATGCCTACACAAATAATAATAAAAATAATAAAAAAATACAGGAACCCAAAGAGAATAAGTTTTAGATATATAAATAAATAATTTATACATACATAAATAATACATACATACAATAAATAATAATAATACATACGTACATAAGATAAAATAAAATACTTTAATAAAAACAAATTAAACATGTGGTACATGTGCAAAACAATCATTGAATATGCATTTCAGAAAAAAAAATAAAAAATAATAAAAATAAAAAAAATGATATCTGTGCACTCCAGGTGAGGACAAAGGAGAGGGGGAAGGGGGGGGGGGAAGAGCTCTTTATCAAGTGTCAACAAGTTACATAAAATATCATCTAGAGACCAATCTATTTTTAAATGAAGAAAACGATGAGCTGGTACGAATTGTTGGAGGAAGCTGGTTCCAGAGTCTAGCGCCGTGAATGCTGAAAGATGAAGAATAATAATCGGAATGATGCGAAGGAATTAAAAGCAACCTATTATTCCCAGATCTGAGTGGAAGTCCATGCTCTGCGGCAAATTGGAATCTGTCTCTGAGATATACCGGATAGTTAGGATCTGATAATACCTTAAATAGGAAACAGAGGATGTGTATGTCTCTTCTCTGACTAATAGTTTTCCAATTTAACTGGTGTCTGTAAGATGATATGTGATCATACTTGCGCAAATTGAAAATATATCTGATGCACACATTCTGAAGACGTTCCAATTTGTTTAGCAACTCAACAGTGAGATCCAAATAACATATATCAGCATAGTCGAGCATGGGAAGGATGAGCGATTGAACCAGCAGGATTTTGGTTTTGGTAGAGAGAAAGTTTTGAAATCGTTTGAGAGAATGCAATGTACCGAAAACCTTACGGCTCACTTCACTCACCTGTTTCCACCACGACAGCCTTGAGTCCAGATAGATACCCAAGTCTTTCACATGATCGACAAGTTCAATAGAAGAGTTGTTTAACAGTAACAATGGAATAGAGGAGGTATCCACCCGGGATAAAAGCCTTGAACTACCCAATAAAATTGCTTGTGACTTAGTTGGATTTATGAGTAGCCCGTTGTGCTCACACCAACGCCCAATACGATCTAAGTTCTGGTTCATAGAGTTTACAGCTGAGAAAACACAATCGGTTTTAAAATGAGAATATAACTGTAAGTCGTCGGCATATACATGGTATGAACACGAAAGATCACGAGTCATTGAAGCGATAAAAATAGAAAAAAGTAAAGGAGATAAAATACCTCCTTGAGGAACCCCCGCTTCAAGACCTACCCAGTCAGAAACACCCTCCGATGTAACAACTTTTTGTGAGCGATGAGTGAGATATGATTGAAACCACTGGAGAGGTAATCCAGAAATGTTAAAAGACTTCAGTCTGGCCAAGAGCAGATCGAAGTCAACACTATTGAAAGCGCTACTGAAGTCCAATAAAACTAAAAAGGAAAGTTGACCATTCTCCATCGCCAATCTAACATCCTCGGTAACTTTTAACAGAGCGGAAGTAGTGCTATGCCCTTTCTTAAATCCCGATTGGAGTGGATCCAACAGTTTGTGTGCATTGAGAAAATCTGTTAATTGAGCATGAACCACCTTTTCCGCTACTTTGGATAATGTTGGGAGAATTGATATAGGCCTAAAATCCCTGACAGTACCTGGAGTGCTTACTTTAGGAAGAGGAATAACATGAGCAGCCTTCCACTGAGTAGGGTAACAGCCTACTGAAAGCGAGTGATTAATCAAGTGAGTAATGACTGGCAAAATATGATCCAAGATAAGTGTAAGTATTCTTCTACTGATACCGTCACTCCCAACCGCAGATGTTTTGATCGACAATATCAGTTTGCGGACGTCACTTAGTGATACCGGGGAAAACTTAAAAGTCTCGAAGTTAGGAACCTGATTCAAGGCCATAGAGTTGAGTGTGTCATCTTTTAAAACGGGATCTATGTCTACCGGTTTAGAAGCAAAGTGGTTGTTCATTATATTAAGATCAATGTGGCAATTGGTGCAAGTTTTACCATTTGAAACAATGCCCTGTTGTCGTAGAAACTTCCAAGATTCGTTTGAAGTTGCATTGGATAAAACGGATTCAAAATAGTTCTTTTTTGCGGCTCTGCACAATCCTGAACACATATTTCTAAGAAGCTTATACTTCTCCCAGTAATGAGAAGTACCATGTTTTTTGAATTTAGACTTTGCTCTGTCGCGCCTTGCCATGACCTTACGAATGTCAGACGAGAGCCAGGGAGATGGTGGGTGCTTCATAGTGACAGTTACTAAAGGTGCATGTTTATCAAAAAGCTCAATAATATGACTATTGAAAGTGCTCAATTTTGTGTCCACATCCTCCGACTGATACACATCACTCCAATTAATGTTTCCAGCATCCTCATTGAGACGTTCAGTATTAATTCGTCGAAAATTTCTAAATGAATGTTTTTTCTTTTGTACTTTTGGTGCTTTCAATTTTAAAGATACATAGATTAAATCGTGATTTGAGAAACCCGACGCAGTGTGCTGACCAAATGATTTGACGAAATCTGTTGAAGAGGTGATAATGAGGTCTAGCAGAGTATGTGAAGTTTCTGTGTTATGAGTCGGAGATAATGGGAGTACATGCAAGTTCAGCGAGTTAAGTAAAGTTTTGAGCCTATGAGAACGACTGTCATCCTTCAACAGGCAAGTATTCAACTCTTACTATTTCTTATTTAAGATGAATTGCTTTTATTTATAAACGTAAGTAGGTATATCATTATATATTATTATTTATCGTTTCGAAACCCAGAAAAAAAAACAATCAAACTGATCTCCTTCTACTGTGCAAAACGCACAGCAGGTGGAGATGCGTCAAAAATATCCTGCATAGTGCATGTGACAGGGCACAATAGACACCCTTGTCTTGTAGTAAGCCCCATCGTTCTCTATTTTCACGGCAGTTCCCTACACCAGATCTTAGACGATTCAGGGTTTTCCATGTCCTGTTATATATCCTCATATAATAAGTCAGCAGCGGAATTCAAGTCCTTGATCAAAATACTATCCGTTTGTGGACCACCTTTGTTATCACAATATTTTTGATTTTATAAACACGTTATCTTCAATTAATTGTAGCTTGTTTTAAATATATATTTGGCAATATTTCTGAACAAAGAAAATCTGTTTGTAAGACAATTTAAAATATTTTGTATACCTACTCTATGAATAAATATAAAGTGATTATTTTTATTTTATCAGTACTAACAGACAAAGAAAGGTCAATTGTTATGTGTAATGAGTTCTACTTTATGTTGTCGAAGCATGGACCCTCAAGGTTATATTAACCGGTGTATATTACATCACTAACCGCTTTAAGACGTTTAAAGTGTGGATCCACAGAAGGATGTTGAAAATATCCTGGACGGACATGACAAGTAACATTGAAGTATTGCGTAGAGCAAATGATCATAGAGAATTGTCCACAATAACCTCCTTCTTCTTCTTCCTCGTGTGATAGATCATCGATCTGTTGTTTGGAAGTGATTCCCTCTTGTGACCCTGAGGACCAGCTATCTTTCCATCTCTTTGGTGGTCTTCCTCGCAAACGTGAGCCAGCCGGTGTCTTCTTTGCAGCAATGTGGGCGATTCTGTTTTCAGCCATCCTGACTTTATGGTCTCTCCAGAATCGTCTCCTCTTCCTACTCCATCTCACTATGTCCTCCGTGTCGCATATCCTTCTAATCTCAGTATTTCTAATTCTATCTCTGAGAGTTTTTCCCGCGATAGCACGTAAGGTATTCATCTCAGATGTTCTGAGTAAGCTTTTGGTTCTTGCTGTGTCTGCTCTTGTTTCGACGCCGTTAGTTATTATTGGCCTGATACATGTTTTGTATATTCGGACTTTACTCTCTACAAGCATGTGTTTGTTCCTCCATATGACACCTTTCAAACATCCAGCTGCGACTGAAGCTTTATTGGTTTGCTGCTTCACTTCATTGTACAAATCGCTATTGCAAGATATTTCTACGCCGAGGTACTTAAATGTTGCCACTTGTTCGATAGGTTTATCATCGATGGTTAATTTACATCTGAGAGGGTGTTTTGAAATAACTAAGCACTTTGTCTTATCGATAGACACACTCATATTGTACCTTTTGGAAGAGAGGTACAATATGAGTTTGTCTATCGATAACCAATCTCCGTAAAATTTCACTTGTATATTGGTCACATAATGAAATGAGAAACATATGCCATCCTACAACTGGCCATAGAAGGGAAGATTGTGGGCCGCAGAGGGGTAAGAAGAAAGCAACGTTTCTCGCCTCGGAATATCTGAGAGTGGACCGGGATGAGAGCTGTGGATGAGCCGTTTCACGCTGCTCAGGACAGATAAGGTTTCTCGCAGATGATTGTCAACGTCGGGGCGACACAACAAGATATATGATTTATTTATTTATTTATTTATAATAATAAACGGCTAAACCACCCATACAACCATTGTGGTATCAGTTAGAGAACATTCACTACACTCGTTTTCCTACACCGGGATCAAATTGGTATCAGGGCGCACACTTTTTGTTAAACGGTTCTTAAAAATGGGGAAGGTTAGTCACAGCTACATTCCATATTCCATAGCGCGCGCGCGCATCTCAACAGATATCGTGAACACGGAGAAATCCGAACGACAAACGAAAATAAAAGACGACATGTTTCGTTGTAGCTGCGTTCTATCTGTATGGTGCATCGTTGTTTTGTCGTAAAATTATTAATGGCGTTGATTGCAGTAGCGTTGTAATAAGTGTTAATGTATTTCGGAGATCATCGTCATTTTGAGTGCGAGATGTTGATTGACTGTGCAGTTTATAAAAATATTCACGAGAAACAAGAACGCCATTTGAATTCTGAAGGTATGAGTTATTGTTTTATAATTATAATATTTATGTATCTACAAAAATTAAAGAAATTGATACCACCAGCTAACTGGCAAATGATATTGGTAAAATTAGGTTAAAATATTGACGAATCTATGCCAAATTTGTTGTAATAATCAGATAAATTACATTTTTAAAATGGCTTGGTATTTAGTATCATTGTTCCAATATGGCCACACTCGTTTAGTGGACCTTAAATGGTTGTCAAACTGTGCGGCAGTATCTGATATAATTATGTACGTAAATTAATTTTCTTTGAGTAAAAATATTTTTCAATATTTGGTATTTTGATGTTTTTAGATATATGCAATCTTGCAGACAAGACATGCACTGTGAAGGAAGTAGACACTTTTATCCAAAATAGTGTTATTAACCATACCCAACAAAGGTTGAAATTAAAGGCGTAAGTATTATTCATTACACATATACCTATAAGAAATTGAAATTTTGTGTTTTTTCTTGTGTACTGCTTTATTTAATTTGTTATATGAATGATGATGTGCAAGAAGAATAAAACAAATAAATAAATAAAATTATTTGCAAAGAAAAAAGAGTTATTAAATGAGTAATATTTTCTATTTATTTTCAGATTAAAACAAATAAGAAAATTGGGACAATAAGAAGATATACAAATTGAAATGGAAATGACCAAGTGATTTAATTAAAACCATTTTTTGAAGACACCGTTAGATCATGAAGTGAAATTCGACCAATTTTTACAATATCTTGCATCTAATTAGACCAGTCTACCTGCAGGAATTTGCAACAGAAATTACATAATTTATTTCAATATCATTTTTTTTTTATGTACATTAAATTGTTTTACATATGTATGTGTGTGTTTTTTTTAATATACTTTCCATTCCATACCGATGTTAGGGTAAGAGTAAAAAAGATGGTAAATATTTAAAAAAAATATATACATAATTCACATTGTAGATTAAACAGGTATGAATATTATATAATTTTTATCACTCATAGAAATGAGTTAACACTTAACTCTGTCAAGATCGAACATTTTAAATTCACCTTGTTCATACCCCTTCTGTGCAATGTTGAGAAACACTGGTATTGTTTTGACAACTGTCAACTAATTATACGACCAAGACCTTGAGATAACTTTTTCTATAACGGCTACTTCTTTGGGTACACTAAGTGTACTAAACATCATTCAGTGGCAATTTGGGTACGACGCGTAGACATTATTCCTTTACATTGTGTTCTTAACATCACGCATTCTCAAATTAGTTGCAGTGCGTGGATATTGAGTGTACATTTTGTCATATAACCTTACACTATAGCGTTTAGAACACGGCGGGTGAACATCGTATGTACAATATGTGTCTGGATTATTTTGTGGCTGATATTTTAGTCACGGCGACCATATTTGGTTGTATGGGCAGCCTTTACAAACATAAAATAACATAACAAAAAGAAAACAGTCAAGTGAAAAACAATGTAACTGTAATGTAGCACTTGCAAATAATTTCAAATAATGATTATAAATCTCTTAAAAATAATAATGATTATAAACTTCATAAAAATATATCATAAAAAATCAAAACACAACTAATGATCCATGTAGGGAATGCCCGGCCAAGTCGGAAACAACACAACACATAGTTTCGGGTTGTTCCACCCTCGCTCAAACCGAATACACCAATAGACACAATCTCGTCGCAAAAACAACACATAAAAACCCAGCAACTAAACACAATCCATCAAACTCGCAGATTTAAAATTTTCTGTTAATCTCCATTTGTATTCGGATAAGGAATCCGCGAAAACATCCGCCAAATGACCATACATATTCCCCAACCTATGCATCCTATAAAGGGGCGAGTTATATAAATAGTTAGTATCCACTACGTCATTATGAAAAGTCACAACCTGACGAGTGGCTCTTGTTGGAATATGATATGATATTAAACTGTTAAGGTCAAGGCAATCTAATTCCCCTCTTACAATCTTGAATAGCACAATTAGATCAGAGATTATTCGCCTATCAGACAATGTGTTTAAATTTAAAAGGGACAACAAGTAAGAGTAATCAATCTCCTCAATAGGAATGCGCATCACATAGTTGACATACCTCAAAAACTTATGCTGAATCCTTTCAATGTTGTTAGAGTGGACTGCGTAGTGAGGAGACCATATAGGAGAGTTATATTCTACCAAGCTTCTGACTAAGGACACAAACATAGCCTTAATCGCTGGTATACTAACGAAATCTCTGGCCACCCTCAACACAAATCCCAACATTTTCATGCCCTTGCAAGTAATATCCTCAATATGTGGAACAAAAGTTAAACGATGGTCAAAGACTACTCCTAAGTCCCTTATAGTATGAACGCGTTCCAAAACATCATCTCCCAACCTGTACTCAAACATAAACAGATTCTTTCTTTTAGTAAATGTTATGACCTGACACTTATCAATATTCAAAAAAAGCCTATTACGCTCACACCAAGACCTCAACCCATCCAAATTGCTCTGCAAAATTTGACAATCACCTTCATTGTTAACCTGTTTATAAATTTTGAGATCGTCCGCAAATAGAAGATAGTTAACGTCATCAAACACTGAAACAATATCATTTATAAAGAGAAGGAACAGAAGTGGGCCCAAATGACTGCCCTGTGGGACCCCACTTGTAGCGATGAAACCATTGCCCCTCACCTCATTCTTACAAACCACAAGTTTTCTCTCACACAAGTAACTGGAAACCCAACCAAGCAAACTGCCACCCACACCCAGTCCCCTCAACTTACCCAGCAAAATATTATGTGGGACACGGTCAAAGGCCTTACTGAAATCAGTGTATACCGAGTCTATCTGAGACTTTTCAGCAAAGGCCTTCATAATGTGATCTTCATATATCATTAAATTTGTCAAAGTCGACCTCCCTCTGACAAAACCATGCTGAGCTTGATCAATCAATTTTTCAAGTTGAGGAGCGATGCAATTTAAAACAACACATTCAAAAAATTTGGGTATTGCTGACAGAATACTTATAGGCCTATAATTTTTGACATTAGATTTGTCTCCCTTCTTAAATACGGGAACAATGTAGCTTTCCTTCCACCGTTCTGGAAAGTAGCCTATACTAAGGGATTCTCTAAATAAAACAAACAGTGGATACGATATAGAAGAAGTGCACTGTCTCAAAAACATATTTGGTATTCCGTCTGGTCCTGTAGGTTTTTTAACATTAAGTTTTTCCAGTCCATCTCTCACCAAAGAATATTCTATTACGCAGTCATTTACATTAACCGATTCCGACAGTGGTACATCAGGAACAAGAGTTGTTTCATCATCCGTCACATAAACACTTTTAAAAAATTGTTCAAAAAAACTTACTGTTTTCGAATCATCAGTACTACACATTCCATTATATACCAATGTATCCGGAATACGATCATCTTCCTTTCTTTGAGACTTAGTAAACCTCCAAAAAGCCTTAGCATCATCACTGACCTCACCCTCAATCTTAGAAATATATTCCTGATAACAACACCTTGATATATACTTACATGCACTTCTAAGCTCGGAAAATTTTTGGTAATCTTCAATACATCTCGTTTTCTTGTACTGAGCGTGACAATTTTTCTTTTCGAAAATCTTAGTTTTCAACTCATTATTGAACCACACGGGAAAATTATTAGTTTTAAAAGCTACGGAAGGAACAAATAATTCTATGGCTGTATTTATATACTCATAAAAAATATCCAACTTACGATCCAAGCCCACATTATCAAATAGAAAAGACCAGTGAGATGCATGTAAAAATTGATTAATTGAGTCATAGTCAGCCTTATGAAAATTAAATGATTTGGTAACACGGGTGGATTTTTTTAAATGAACATTTGGAATGACATCTATATTTAATGGGGGGTGATGTTTATCCGCTGGTAACAGCATCTCGTCTGACAGTGCAACCTCCACCTTAATACAACTAATCAAAACCAAGTCCAATACTCTTTGGTTGATATTTAAAACATTATTCATCTGAATCAGACCCAAAAAATGCATCATGTCTAATATTTCTCTAGATTTAGGACACTCATTCAAACAGACAGTAACGTCATTTGCATTACGGCTCTCAGCATCATATCCAACCTCAAAGAATCTCTCACCACCATCACCCTCGCCTACTGACCACTTGATATTAGGTAAATTGTAGTCTCCCACTATAACAATTTTGGATTTAGGATATCTATTACGGAGCAGTTCTACGTCCCTAGCATGCTGCTTATATTTCTCAGTATCGGCATCAGGAGGTATATAAACGCATCCAAAAATAACACCGGTAGAAGGGGGGCCCACCTGGACAAATATTTGCTCCAGTATATTACTGTTAATATTTATTTTTCTTGATTTTAATTGACTATTCACAGCGACAAGCACACCACCACCCCTCACCTTATTGCTAGTTTTCTCATTCCTATCCTGTCTATATACAACATGATTTACAAACCCGAGCTCAGATGTGTTAATATTCTTGTCTAGCCAAGTTTCAGACAGTAGAAAAATCTTATGAGACAAAGTATACAAATTAGTTTTAAATTCAGTTAATTTTGTCCTTACACCTCTAATATTTTGATAATAGCACTGTAATGAAGAAGTTAGTTTTTTGCATCATGAAATCTGTTATGCGTAGTCACTATCTTGGGCTTAGAGTTAACCCACCGGACCGTCAAGTTGATCTCTCCGTTGCTCTTCCTGGAATCCACCTCTTTCCATAGTTGCGCAAGCTCTTCTCTTTGTCGCTGAGTGAGGTCGTGTTTAATCTTAACTCCTCTAGTTAATAATTTTCTACTATTAAAAACGACCTGTCTAGCCTGTTCTCTATCGGAGAACTCAACCTTGATTGGTCTCACCCTTTCCGATTTCTTTGTGCCCAGACGATATACCTTTGTCACTTTGAAGTTATTGGACTCATCTATCCCCTTCAATATATCAGCGACAGCGCCAGTATCCTCTTGCATCCCATTAAATGACAGAGCGGAGTCACTCTCAGGAATATTGAATATAATCACATTCTTCTCACACAATCTTCGCTCTTCCATTTCATCGATAGTCTCGGATATTAAAGATGCTACACTTTTTGGTGATTGGTCTTCACTTTTTGTCGCCAACATATCCTTCATGCATTTATTTTCACCCTCTATATGAGCCATGTATGCAGTAGCGTGCCCATTATTTGTCATCAATTCATTTGCTATAGAAATTATTTTAGCTATTTGATCCTTGTTGAATTTACTGTTAGGATCCATCACGAGATTGGTTAGTTTCTTGATAGAGTCACTTGAAGAAGCGAAATAGTTCCTTGAGTTCATCTTGGTAGGTAAATCAGATTTACTAGTGGATGCCATCTCTCAGCAAAAGGTTGATTATCTATTATTAACTGTTGTAGTAATATTGATCACTTCTACTTCAAAAAACAAGTTCCAGATGTAGTTCAAAGTGAATAATAATTCACAGCGCTAAACGGTGGAGGACACATGAAACCCAATATTAATCTTGCGCTTAGGCGGTAGAACAATGAGATTTTTACTTTTAGTATGGATAAATTGTTATTTATTCACTTATCACTAAAACTTCATAAGATAGAAAAGTACAACCGCGAACTTTATTATGCAGAATTTTATTTACTGTTTAATGGCAATAATTGTTTTTTCCTAAGTACCTACCAAAAAGTGGCACTTTATAAAAATGTACTTTTTCAAAATAAACCTGGTATATCTCATTAAATACCAAAGTTATGGACAATATAATAAAAAGGTTATGCACAGCTTTTGATGGCGGTTCGAATGATATATAACACTTATTTTTCGGAAAATTTTTGGAAATTTTCATATGAGGAAAAACCAATTTTCTCAAGAACTGCTGAATTTAAGATAGGGTCCTCGCGAGGTTATTTACGCGGCTTTAATTCTTCTACACAATGACACCAAACTCATGTTACATCGAGGTTCGCTGGAAGAAGCGTTCACTTTACAAAAATTTTGTGGTAAAACTTTCACCTCCTTCACAGTCTTTCGTAAATAATTTTCACAGCACTATATGTATCCAAACTATAATGAGATCAGTTTATGCACTGGAAAATTTCCAACAAAATGATATATTAAAACACCAATTCAAATTATTTAAACCATTCAAAACATTAAAAAAACAAAAACACAACACAGAGTATCAAAACAAACGTCATGCGTCAGAATTGTAAAAGTATATAAGTATGATGAAATAAAGTGCTGACAAATCGCTCTGTCTGTAAAGTTTATAATTTGGTCACATTTAATTTGACATGTTGTGAGACAGTAGGTCTCAATATACGACATTCTTTTAAGTAAGGATCTTTGGCAAGGTTGTGCGCCCCGGTGGGAAATCTTATTCTAAAATTTGGCCCGGCTGCTGAAAAGGTTGACCACCCATGATCTAGGGTTTATCTTAGAAGTGTGACTTCTTCATTCAGGTATGTCTAGGACATAATATTATAGCTATCTTTTGTATTTATAGGTCCCTACCTATTTATAATAATAATAAGTACATTCTATTAAGTACGGATCTAGGGTTTATCTTAGAAGTGTGACATCTTCATTCAGGTATGTCTACGACATTATATTATAGCTATCTTTTGTATTTATAGGTCCCTACCTATTTATAATAATAATAAGTACATTCTATTAAGTACGGATCTAGGGTTTATCTTAGAAGTGTGACATCTTCATTCAGGTATGTCTACGACATTATATTATAGCTATCTTTTGTATTTATAGGTCCCTACCTATTTATAATAATAATAAGTACATTCTATTAAGTACGGATCTAGGGTTTATCTTAGAAGTGTGACATCTTCATTCAGGTATGTCTACGACATTATATTATAGCTATCTTTTGTATTTATAGGTCCCTACCTATTTATAATAATAATAAGTACATTCTATTAAGTACGGATCTAGGGTTTATCTTAGAAGTGTGACATCTTCATTCAGGTATGTCTACGACATTATATTATAGCTATCTTTTGTATTTATAGGTCCCTACCTATTTATAATAATAATAAGTACATTCTATTAAGTACGGATCTAGGGTTTATCTTAGAAGTGTGACATCTTCATTCAGGTATGTCTACGACATTATATTATAGCTATCTTTTGTATTTATAGGTCCCTACCTATTTATAATAATAATAAGTACATTCTATTAAGTACGGATCTAGGGTTTATCTTAGAAGTGTGACATCTTCATTCAGGTATGTCTACGACATTATATTATAGCTATCTTTTGTATTTATAGGTCCCTACCTATTTATAATAATAATAAGTACATTCTATTAAGTACGGATCTAGGGTTTATCTTAGAAGTGTGACTTCTTCATTCAGGTATGTCTACGACATTATATTATAGCTATCTTTTGTATTTATAGGTCCCTACCTATTTATAATAATAATAAGTACATTCTATTAAGTACGGATCTAGGGTTTATCTTAGAAGTGTGACATCTTCATTCAGGTATGTCTACGACATTATATTATAGCTATCTTTTGTATTTATAGGTCCCTACCTATTTATAATAATAATAAGTACATTCTATTAAGTACGGATCTAGGGTTTATCTTAGAAGTGTGACATCTTCATTCAGGTATGTCTACGACATTATATTATAGCTATCTTTTGTATTTATAGGTCCCTACCTATTTATAATAATAATAAGTACATTCTATTAAGTACGGATCTAGGGTTTATCTTAGAAGTGTGACATCTTCATTCAGGTATGTCTACGACATTATATTATAGCTATCTTTTGTATTTATAGGTCCCTACCTATTTATAATAATAATAAGTACATTCTATTAAGTACGGATCTAGGGTTTATCTTAGAAGTGTGACTTCTTCATTCAGGTATGTCTACGACATTATATTATAGCTATCTTTTGTATTTATAGGTCCCTACCTATTTATAATAATAATAAGTACATTCTATTAAGTACGGATCTAGGGTTTATCTTAGAAGTGTGACTTCTTCATTCAGGTATGTCTACGACATTATATTATAGCTATCTTTTGTATTCATAGGTCCCTACCTATTTATAATAATAATAAGTACATTCTATTAAGTACGGATCTAGGGTTTATCTTAGAAGTGTGACATCTTCATTCAGGTATGTCTACGACATTATATTATAGCTATCTTTTGTATTTATAGGTCCCTACCTATTTATAATAATAATAAGTACATTCTATTAAGTACGGATCTAGGGTTTATCTTAGAAGTGTGACATCTTCATTCAGGTATGTCTACGACATTATATTATAGCTATCTTTTGTATTTATAGGTCCCTACCTATTTATAATAATAATAAGTACATTCTATTAAGTACGGATCTAGGGTTTATCTTAGAAGTGTGACTTCTTCATTCAGGTATGTCTACGACATTATATTATAGCTATCTTTTGTATTTATAGGTCCCTACCTATTTATAATAATAATAAGTACATTCTATTAAGTACGGATCTAGGGTTTATCTTAGAAGTGTGACATCTTCATTCAGGTATGTCTACGACATTATATTATAGCTATCTTTTGTATTTATAGGTCCCTACCTATTTATAATAATAATAAGTACATTCTATTAAGTACGGATCTAGGGTTTATCTTAGAAGTGTGACATCTTCATTCAGGTATGTCTACGACATTATATTATAGCTATCTTTTGTATTTATAGGTCCCTACCTATTTATAATAATAATAAGTACATTCTATTAAGTACGGATCTAGGGTTTATCTTAGAAGTGTGACATCTTCATTCAGGTATGTCTACGACATTATATTATAGCTATCTTTTGTATTTATAGGTCCCTACCTATTTATAATAATAATAAGTACATTCTATTAAGTACGGATCTAGGGTTTATCTTAGAAGTGTGACTTCTTCATTCAGGTATGTCTACGACATTATATTATAGCTATCTTTTGTATTTATAGGTCCCTACCTATTTATAATAATAATAAGTACATTCTATTAAGTACGGATCTAGGGTTTATCTTAGAAGTGTGACATCTTCATTCAGGTATGTCTACGACATTATATTATAGCTATCTTTTGTATTTATAGGTCCCTACCTATTTATAATAATAATAAGTACATTCTATTAAGTACGGATCTAGGGTTTATCTTAGAAGTGTGACATCTTCATTCAGGTATGTCTACGACATTATATTATAGCTATCTTTTGTATTTATAGGTCCCTACCTATTTATAATAATAATAAGTACATTCTATTAAGTACGGATCTAGGGTTTATCTTAGAAGTGTGACATCTTCATTCAGGTATGTCTACGACATTATATTATAGCTATCTTTTGTATTTATAGGTCCCTACCTATTTATAATAATAATAAGTACATTCTATTAAGTACGGATCTAGGGTTTATCTTAGAAGTGTGACTTCTTCATTCAGGTATGTCTACGACATTATATTATAGCTATCTTTTGTATTTATAGGTCCCTACCTATTTATAATAATAATAAGTACATTCTATTAAGTACGGATCTAGGGTTTATCTTAGAAGTGTGACATCTTCATTCAGGTATGTCTACGACATTATATTATAGCTATCTTTTGTATTTATAGGTCCCTACCTATTTATAATAATAATAAGTACATTCTATTAAGTACGGATCTAGGGTTTATCTTAGAAGTGTGACTTCTTCATTCAGGTATGTCTACGACATTATATTATAGCTATCTTTTGTATTTATAGGTCCCTACCTATTTATAATAATAATAAGTACATTCTATTAAGTACGGATCTAGGGTTTATCTTAGAAGTGTGACATCTTCATTCAGGTATGTCTACGACATTATATTATAGCTATCTTTTGTATTTATAGGTCCCTACCTATTTATAATAATAATAAGTACATTCTATTAAGTACGGATCTAGGGTTTATCTTAGAAGTGTGACATCTTCATTCAGGTATGTCTACGACATTATATTATAGCTATCTTTTGTATTTATAGGTCCCTACCTATTTATAATAATAATAAGTACATTCTATTAAGTACGGATCTAGGGTTTATCTTAGAAGTGTGACATCTTCATTCAGGTATGTCTACGACATTATATTATAGCTATCTTTTGTATTTATAGGTCCCTACCTATTTATAATAATAATAAGTACATTCTATTAAGTACGGATCTAGGGTTTATCTTAGAAGTGTGACTTCTTCATTCAGGTATGTCTACGACATTATATTATAGCTATCTTTTGTATTTATAGGTCCCTACCTATTTATAATAATAATAAGTACATTCTATTAAGTACGGATCTAGGGTTTATCTTAGAAGTGTGACATCTTCATTCAGGTATGTCTACGACATTATATTATAGCTATCTTTTGTATTTATAGGTCCCTACCTATTTATAATAATAATAAGTACATTCTATTAAGTACGGATCTAGGGTTTATCTTAGAAGTGTGACATCTTCATTCAGGTATGTCTACGACATTATATTATAGCTATCTTTTGTATTTATAGGTCCCTACCTATTTATAATAATAATAAGTACATTCTATTAAGTACGGATCTAGGGTTTATCTTAGAAGTGTGACATCTTCATTCAGGTATGTCTACGACATTATATTATAGCTATCTTTTGTATTTATAGGTCCCTACCTATTTATAATAATAATAAGTACATTCTATTAAGTACGGATCTAGGGTTTATCTTAGAAGTGTGACTTCTTCATTCAGGTATGTCTACGACATTATATTATAGCTATCTTTTGTATTTATAGGTCCCTACCTATTTATAATAATAATAAGTACATTCTATTAAGTACGGATCTAGGGTTTATCTTAGAAGTGTGACATCTTCATTCAGGTATGTCTACGACATTATATTATAGCTATCTTTTGTATTTATAGGTCCCTACCTATTTATAATAATAATAAGTACATTCTATTAAGTACGGATCTAGGGTTTATCTTAGAAGTGTGACATCTTCATTCAGGTATGTCTACGACATTATATTATAGCTATCTTTTGTATTTATAGGTCCCTACCTATTTATAATAATAATAAGTACATTCTATTAAGTACGGATCTAGGGTTTATCTTAGAAGTGTGACATCTTCATTCAGGTATGTCTACGACATTATATTATAGCTATCTTTTGTATTTATAGGTCCCTACCTATTTATAATAATAATAAGTACATTCTATTAAGTACGGATCTAGGGTTTATCTTAGAAGTGTGACTTCTTCATTCAGGTATGTCTACGACATTATATTATAGCTATCTTTTGTATTTATAGGTCCCTACCTATTTATAATAATAATAAGTACATTCTATTAAGTACGGATCTAGGGTTTATCTTAGAAGTGTGACATCTTCATTCAGGTATGTCTACGACATTATATTATAGCTATCTTTTGTATTTATAGGTCCCTACCTATTTATAATAATAATAAGTACATTCTATTAAGTACGGATCTAGGGTTTATCTTAGAAGTGTGACATCTTCATTCAGGTATGTCTACGACATTATAATTATTATAGCTATTTGTATTTATAGGTCCCTACCTATTTATAATAATAATAAGTACCTCGATATATCGCATTTCATTACTAGGCTATACAGGGTGATACGTGGTATCTATACTAGTGATGTGCCAATAATAATATTCAAATTCACATGCGAACATGGATACCTGAGAAGAAGAGAGCTCCATATGGCAAAAACAGAAAACTAAGGAAAAAAACATTTCATATATATATTTACTTGTATCCACTTATAAGCGTTTAGATACTTATACAGTTCATTATCCATATATGATATTGAAATTATACGGGTGAGCGCCATTACCCCTGCTGCCCCTATGTGGTTTGACGTAGGTATTTTAGTAAAAAAATATTAAATAAATAATAAATGAAAACTAACAGTTATTAAAAATTAAAACAAAATGATAATATAGCTCTCGACTGCTTGATAATATTGATTATATTCCTGACCTTCAATACTGGATAGCCTAGTATTCAAAGCCATTTTAAAATTTTCGACGCCGGTACCCTCTACAGACGGACGCCCGAAGCTTTTTCGTTTGTAACGGTGGCGCATTATTCGTTTTGTTTATTCATGATTTGTACATTTCGAGAGAACACAAATTTATAAATCTGATAGAAAAAATAAGAAGTGTATGATCTATAAAAAAATAATGAAATACTGCATCATAAAGCTTTTAAATTTAGAGGAAAGAAAAATAAAATACGACTGAGTGGAACACTGGATAATAAACTATAAACTTAATATTACTGCTACTGCTGACTGCTATATAATACCTCTACGGTATGTCGAACAAATAATAAGCATGCAGATTGTCCTCTTCGTGCCAATAAAAATTATACATTCACGATTCTTTTCTTTTTCCATGTAGCACTTGGCAAAGAAGTGGTCTCCAACTCTTCCGTAAGTTTTCAGATGTTCGAAAAAATAAAGACACATGAAATTTTAAATTACATGTATCTTAATTTTTTGTCGGCACAGAAAGGATGGCCTGCATGTTTATTAAATGCGGCTGGTATACTGGCTACTCACTTGTGGGAAATACTGTGATGGTGGGAAATAGTACATTCCGAATAGATAGTTCAGAATTATGAGTTCGTCGGTAGCCTAGAGGTAGAGTCTCGGTCTCTTGAACAAGGGGTCCGCGGTTCGATCCCGCTAAAGATGCAAATTATAGTATATATGTGAAGTTTTGAGAAAATTTGCCTATTCCATGACACTCGATGACTTATGGAAAATAGTGGGAGTACTAATATTTACCGGGGACTTCACGGATACAATTATGAAAAAATAAACATGATCGACGATATAGATCTCCGAAGGCTCGTTTTGAGTATAATTATTATTTACTTATCATTATAGATCGGAGACGTTTTACAAATGCGTTAAGTTCATACCATAGAATGATAAATATACTAAAGTAGTACCTACATCTAATAATTAGCCATTGATCTACATATAAATAATACGCTTTCTACTTTGACAAATAACTACTTTGAGCGTCCGTCGGTAGAGGTGCCTGGCGTTGAAAGTTTTAAAATTACTGTGAATACTTGGCTATCCTTCAATACTAATGTTATCGTCAAAATTTGTCAAAAAGTCAATTTTTTTCCTATATTTTATATAAAAACATCTCGTCTATGGTCGTTTCAATGAAATTATGTACCATCAAAATTGTGTCGTGTAGTAATCGCTTTCTTCAGTGATCGCTAGTAATCACTATTGACGAAACGTCTATTCACAGCTTTTCATTTTGGAGGATCATCTAGAGCAGTGTTCCGCAAACTTTTTGTGTTCAAGGTACACCTATCAAATCAAAATTTTTTAGAGGAACACCAAAGAAAAAAGCAATGAATATTGAATATTTACTTATTACTAAAATCAATATACCTAATATGAAAAGATGTTTAGTGAGAAATGTGAGCCTGTTTAACTGAGCACAGGCGATCAAAATTTGGAGCAATCTTTGATAAGGCTGCTCTCATCTCTTCATTGATCGTCCTCAGGCTCGCTCTATTTTTCGATTCAATAGAAGTGAGAGTGTCAAATCCCAATTCGCATAAGTAGGTTGTGGCAAATGGTAATAGAATTGCAATAGCACGTTTTGAAAGCAGTGGATACTCATTTTTTATATGCAGCCAAAAATGTGCTACCTCTACTTCGGAAAATTTTAGTTTTAATGTCCGATCAGTTTTTAACTCCATGAATTCTTCCTGCTCGTTTATCGGTTAGTGTCCAAGGGAAATGTTATCCGAGAATGGATTCCGTACCCAGTTCATAGGTTGCAGTTCACACTTAGGAAAATAATAGTTCATGTTTTCTGCTAATAGCTCCAAGTGTTTCACTATCAAAGCCTGCACTTTTTTTCTGAATCGGCAGCCATGGTATTTGGAAACATTTCATTACTACCATTGACAGCGCACTAACGGGTATTTGATCAATTTACGCGGCCAAAAGTGATTTTTTTAAACTTTAAAAATCTATCTAAAATTGACTGTATGAGTTAGAGGACATATCAAGGAGCAATACGTAGCACCTCCCACCCTTCTCTCGTGCACGCTGCGCTGTCAGTATCTATTGGAAATCTATCATCCAACCTAGCGCACGTGTTAGTTCTCGGCGAGTTTGTGAAACTGTTAAGTTTGAAGGTAAATACTTAATTTTCTACGTATGTATTGTGCGGAAAAGTGATGGATTCTGATTCTACAGGTAATTATCTACTTTACTGTATTATAATTTTTTTAATTTTATTTTATAAATGTTTACTTTTGATGATTTTTAAGTAACACCTGTAATAAGAATGATCTTTCAAAGAAGTTTATGTTTATAAAGGTGTAAATTATGGTATCGGGGTAGATCCGGTATCCGTTTTTATTAATTCAAAAAGTGTATAGTTTCTAGAAGTAGGGTATCAAAAAATCTTCCGCGGAACAGCGCGGATGTTCAAAATCTCAGTACTTTGATTATTTTTAGATCTTAGAAAGAGAAGTGTCATTTTGTCCTTATCTTTCATAAATGAGCATATACCAGCTAGTAGCGTTCACTTTCATTGCCCTATTCATTAACTAATTACTATTATACCATATAAAAAACAACTAATTTAACTAAAATGAAACTAACGCGTTTCGGTTTGTGAGAAACCATCTTCAGAGGTACAACCAAATTAAAAATTATGACATAAATTAATAATTAAATATTTTCCAGAGCTGCTTTGTACCTGTGCGGTTAGTTTGCGGCAGTGACACTGAAAGAATACTTTGGGAAAATCCAGCACCCTCTTCTCCACGGTTTTGCCGACCAATTAGATTCCGTTTCGTGAAAGAGACTAATGATATCACAAATGAAGAGATTACATTTGTCCGAAATTGCATAAACTCTTTAATCGCCACTAGTTGATATTGACGGGAAAAAGTTTTCTCTCAAACATGTGTTCATAATGACTATGGTTGACGGAAAAGTCTGCAACGCAGCTACTGGTACAACATCTACAAGTCGTTGCTTCATCTGTGGTTTGACTTCGAAAGACTTCAACCAACTGGAAAATAAAAAATAAATATCTTTTAAAGCTACGGAATTTGGGCTGTCGGTTTTACATGCCAGGATAAGAGTTTTCGAGAGCATTCTCCGTTTGGCATACAAATTGCCCGTAAAGAAATACAGAGAGAAAAAAACAGAAGAGGAGAAACAGATGGAAAAAGAGAAGAAAATGAAAATACAGGCTAGATTTCGCAAAGAAACTGGTTTGCTTGTGGACATGCCAAAAGCTAATTTCGGCAATAGGAATGACGGAAACACGAGCAGGAGATTTTTTGAGAACCCCAAATTAGCTTCAGAAATTACTGGCATCGGTTACTACTTAATTTATAGATTGAAAGTTATACTGGAAACAATTTCAAGCGGACACGTGATAGATGTGGAAAAATATGATAAATATGCACTAAAGACGGCTCGTTTATATATCAAATTGTACCCTTGGCATCCAATGACACCAACAATGCATAAATTATTAGTTCACGGAGCAGTCATAATAAAAAACGCATTGCTACCTATCGGTCAACTTTCTGAGGAGGCAGCAGAGGCACGTAACAAGCATTTTAGGACTTATCGGCAAGACTTTTCAAGAAAATTTTCTATAGAATCCTGTAATAGAGATATTTTCAACCGACTTCTCTTGAGTTCAGATCCCTTGCTCAGTAGTATGAGGACTTTAAAAAAAAGGGAATTGAGTTCGTTTCTTCATGAAACTGTAAATATGCTTCTTCCTGCGCAGCCAAACCCAATACTTCCATCTGAAAGCGAAGAGGAACTTACTACTGAAAAAGATTAGTTTGTATTATTTTGTTTTACTTCCTAAACCATATTTGTAAAAAAAAATAAAAAAAAATGTATATAATAATAATTATAAATAAGTTTTGTATAAGTAAAGTATTTATAAAGTATGTTTTGTATGTCAATAAGTTTTGTACTAATAAGCTTAATAATGAATATATATTCCAATACCTTTTTTTTATAGGTTGAGTTTAGTTATACTTACCTAAGCCTAGGTTTGTGCGTAGGTACCTAATAAAAAATATTTTTGTTCCGATTATTGCTATTTTATCATTTAGAACCAATTTGAGCAAAAATATAATTTTGGCCGCGCAGATTGCTCAAATACCCGTATGTGCAGCGTGGCTGTTCCATAACACCAGCTTAGCGCTAAAGCTTTGTTTTGTCCGAAGACGTTAAAATATTAGAATTATTGCCTTGCATTTTTCTGTTGAGCTCATTTAAGTGAGCGAATATGTCCGCCAGATATACAATTTTTAGCACCTATTCTTCTTTTTTAAACACAGAAGCAAAATCTGAACCCTGTGCCTCTAAAAACGAATGGGTCTCATTTTTTAGCTCGTAAATCCGAGATAGCACTTTTCCGCGAGAAAGCCATCGTACTCCTGTGCGAAACAGAAATGACTGATGATCTGCTCCCATTTCCTGACACACTGCATTAAACGGACGAGAGTTTAGCGGTCGCGACATGATGTAATTGAAAACTTTAATAACTTCTTGTAGGACAGACAACAAATTATCAGGCAGAGACTTCGTCAAAACCTTGATTTTTTTCCGCGGCACACCAACTGATGACCACGGTACACCAGTGTGCCGCGGCACACGCTTTGCGGAACACTGATCTAGAGTGTTTACTGATCGTGAATACCCCTTTAGTTGTGGTATTATTAATTGCTCTGTATTAGGCACACAGAATTCCATACAAAACCTTATTATAAATAAGGTATTATAAATAAAAAATATATGATTAGGCATAGAACTACTATATTAATTAATGGATTAATAAACTTAGGTGGTACAGGAACAATGTAGCGTATAAACATGATTTTGTACTTCTATCAAGTGATAATAAGCGAAAAGGGGCGGGAGAATGAATTTTATTATAACTATAACTGGATATAGTACCAATTCCTACACACAGTAACAATTATTTCTCGAAATCATTCTCAGTTTATGGTGCTCGTTGTTGGAACAATCTTCCTTCTTCGCATAGAGTTTCACAATCGCTCAATGTTTTTAAATCTTGTGTTAAGGAAAAAATGCTATCTTCTAACTCAGTATCCGTTCCCTAGCCCCCCCTCCCCTCCTCTAATCCATAATCCTTACCAGAGGCGGCTGGTGGGAAAATTTTGGGCAGTGCATATTTGAATATAATAAACATATTCTTCTTCTTCACGGGTACTGCCGGATTCCCCCGACGTTGACGACTATTTGAGAGAAAACTTTCCTGTCCTGGGCGGCGCGAAACAACTCCCACACGGTTTAGGCGCCGGTTCATTTACGAATATTTCGAAGCCAGAAGAGCTGTCTTCGATCTTTCCCTTCATTACGAGCATGTAAATATTAGCAGCTTATCAATTCCTACATATTATTATATTATACAATATTTATCATATAATATGTATTACACCGTTTTTTTTTTAATTAAATCAATAAATAGGTATCCTTATCCATCTTCCATAAATTATCCGGTTTGTTACTTCTACTTGTAAACAAAACACGGCAAAATACGTCAGACGATACACTCAACACTGACACCAGCAATATGACATAATATTGTAGGTACGTATATTAATTAAGTTAAAGTGTACCTACCGTCAATACATTATTTTCGATAATTTCGTATAGATCTTTGCTATACGCATGTTTTAAGTTAGTACTCATTATGATCTCGTCGTGCGCATGCGCCGGCACTGCACGGACTAAGCTATTGTTGTTCTCTTCTAATTCACTTCTTTCCCAATGATGCGAAATCTGTCTCGCTCACGGCACCCTTTTACATACAATTGAGATTTTAGTAGAGTTTGAAGAAAAATATCGGTGCATTTCGAATTATGCACGTAGGTCTTTACGCGCATGCGTCAGTATTTGGTATATCCATACACTAATGTTGCTATAGTACAAGCGCGTGTTCTACCGACTCGTAATATTCACAAACGTACTAGGCTTACAATAATTGTTTTATTATGCTTATCATTTATGATTATTTTTAATTTTATATTTAGTAGGCAGTGCAGTGCACCCATGCCTGTACCAGCAGTCGCCCCTGATCCTTACCTCATGTTGGGTGTGTGTCAAATATTATTTTAAATTTTCTTTTGTTGTGTATTAATGTTTTATATGTTTTTTTTAAGTAAATTAGTTTTTACTAGGTTTATGTCAATGTGTCGTGGTTAGATGGAAGAAATCACTTTATAGTGATAATCTCGCCACTGCACATCGTCCTAGTTTTAAAAAAAAATATATTATTTTGTAATGTAATGATGATGTGCAAGAAAAATAAATAAATAAATATAGAAAAACACAAGAGGCGCAGTACGATTCGCAGTAACATCAAGCTTTAACTAATTCTCAGCTGTTTTCATGTTTACACGCCGGAAGTACCCAGGTTATCAGTCCATAGATATAATAAGTTTATGTTGTCTATGGTCATCATAGATATTTTTTTCTAAATGGGCTATTTTCTGCGGAACTTCCCACAATGCACACCAGATGGCAGCACAGACAATAAGGGTCTAACACAACTGTCAAACATTAGACAACAACTGCGTTCGTTTTATCGATATTCCAGATTTTTGTTATCTTCTACCGTGTTTCATACTTATTTATATATATATATATATATATATATATATATAAAAAATGAATAAGGATTATGGCACATTTTCTCTAGCCGAACTAAAAGCTGAGATTAAAAAGCGGAATGCCGAAATAAGTAGTAAAAAAGCTACCCTCGTGGCTAGGTTAGTAGATTTTCATCCATAACATTTTGGTTAATTGTTTCTAAATAAATAAGTATATGTGTTATTAAATGTACCAAATATTATATTTTTTGCAGGCTTCACGATGATGATAAACATTCAAATTTTAATAACTCGCCGTCGTAGAAGAAGTTTTCGAAATGTCTATTCCAGGGCATAATCTATTTGCAGATATCAATTCCAACTCGTACATCCCATTATTGACACAAGAATGTTTTGATAATTTTGGTGTGGGACATATAAAAAACAAAGCCAAATCCCAGAACATGTATGAGGAACAGAACAGATATAACAGTTGATACTGTACCATATTTGTATTAGTGTGAAGTCACTGGCTACTCAAAGCTAAAAAGAGACCATGACTATTATTATCAAATCCAGGGCCAATTATTATGTACAGAAAGGATAAAAGCATATTTTGTTATTTTTACATTTAAGGATCTATTAAGAATTACAATTGAAAGTGATAATGATTTTATTGAAAAAAATGTTAAATATATTAATTAGTTTTCACAATGAGTACTTTAAAATGTGCGTTAATAAGTAAACGTGTACAAATTATAACAAGTATTTTAAAATTGAAATGAAATTATGTATAAGTAATGTAGGTACAACGATTATTCTTTATCTATTGTAAATTAAATCTGCGTTAGTAAGTAAACGTGTACACAATAATTATAACAAGTATTTTAAAATTGAAATGAAATTATGTATAAGTAATGTACAACGATTATTCTTTATCTATTGTAAATTAAATCTGCGTTAGTAAGTAAACGTGTACAAATTATAACAAGTATTTTTAAATTGAAATGAAATTATGTATAAGTAATGTACAACGATTATTCTTTATCTATTGTAAATTAAATCTGCGTTAATAAGTAAATGTGTACACAATAATTATAACAAGTATTTTAAAATTGAAATGAAATTATGTATAAGTAATGTACAACGATTATTCTTTATCTATTGTAAATTAAATCTGCGTTAGTAAGTAAACGTGTACACAATAATTATAACAAGTATTTTTAAATTGAAATGAAATTATGTATAAGTAATGTACAACGATTATTCTTTATCTATTGTAAATTAAATCTGCGTTAATAAGTAAACGTGTACACAATAATTATAACAAGTATTTTTAAATTGAAATGAAATTATGTATAAGTAATGTACAACGATTATTCTTTATCTATTGTAAATTAAATCTGCGTTAATAAGTAAACGTGTACACAATAATTATAACAAGTATTTTTAAATTGAAATGAAATTATGTATAAATAATATACAAAGATTATGCTTTATCATTGTATATTTATTACAAGTTTTAATGTACAACAAAGACTTATAACAACATTGTTTGTACAGAAAGGATACAAGCTTATTATTTTTTAAGGATTGTCTTAATAATTACTATGGATATTTATAACAAAGTTGTTTATTTAAAAATAAAGGAAAATGTCAGAAATTGGTACAGATTTTTATTGTAACAATCATAACTGCTAACATCTTTAATCGATATCATCCACATTTTTGATACCTCAAAAAAAGTTTTATGCCTTCGCAATATTATTAGTGTAAGAAACAACTGTTCAAATGGATTGACAGTTGCAGGTGGATTACCATAAAAATATTTCAGAGAATGAGATGTATCACCCAATGACTCAAATACAAAAAACAACTTTTTCGAAACATTCTAGTCCTGTAAAGAAATGAATCGACTGAGGGCCATTTTTGTAAGTTATTATACTAAATGGACAATGTTTCATAGTTTGACTGTAGGAATGGGCTATCTCCATGTTATCGTTTACATTATTCATGACAGTTTGCACGCTGACATCAACATAGGATGAAGTTGTAGGAAGGTGAATTTCAGCTGCAATGTCAGGATAAGGTGGTGGAGACTCGGGACAAATATTCTCCTTCCCATGTTTTGGAGTTTTATATTTTCTGTTTTCAAATCTTTCCCTTCTGTTGTTGACTCCTTTGTTGTCCAGTGAAATATCGTCGGAACAACATCCTTACGAAACTTTTGAATTAAAGGTTGAGTTCCATCTGAAAAACGTTTACTAATTTTAATAAATGAAGATGGTAAACAGATGTATAATTTAATTTAACAAATATTTATTTCCACTTACAACGTACACTTTCTCCTAAATAGTCGGTATTTTTATAGTGATTCTTGCAAACTACGGAACTAGTCGATGGCTTCCATTTATCACGTTTGATGGCATTAATCCACTTTAATTTTAATGCTTTTTCAGACGGAAATCGATGTCCACCTTTATTGGTGCACAACGGAACGCAACAATAAGTAGACGGCATATTTTTTTATTAATTTATTCATAAAAACAAACTGATACTCCAAAATCTTTAACACGAAATAGCGACTTCTCTATGGAATAATCTAATTTTGACATTTCGCTTTAGACCCTGTTTGTCAGTGCTGCCCCCGGTGTCAAAAAAAGGAAAACAAACAACCCATTAGGTCAACAGCTTTGTCTATGGAATTTGGTTGACAGTAGTCAGACTAGTCAGGTGTACGCGTAACACAGAAAGCATTGTGTCCCGTGGTAAAGATATATTATTAAAATCCTAAAACACGATTACTTTAAGTTAACATCTACGGAGTTATGGAGAGATCCAGTGCTGACGAACACAACATTGCAGACTGTCAACAGGCTGATTGTGTCTTGTGTAACATGCTAATATGTGTAACTGAGGATAATGATATCGAAGCCTTTTTGGCGAATATCGAAGTGAAACGTGAGCCTGTTGAAGAAAACAGCCGTGATATTGGATATGCAGTTCCGTATGATGATATTGATATAGATGAACCTGATGTAAAAGTTGAATGTGAGAGAGCCAAAAATGTGACAGTGGCCAGTACACATTCCCCACTTGCAGAGTGTACACCAGGTCCAAGTAATCAAACTCAAATAAAGGAAATGAGGTGTAGAAATGTTCGCAATGTGAAAAGCAAGAGGTTGGCAAAAACGTTAAAAATTAGTTCAAGCACATTCACGTGTAACATTTGTTCAAAAAACTTCAGTTCATTAAGCAAAATGAAGAAACATCGAATAAAGCACAGCGACAAAAAACCTTTTGAGTGTAATATTTGTATGAAAAAGTTTAGTCAATCTGGTAATTTAAAAACTCATAAACGAATTCACAGTGCTGAAAAGCCTTTTGAGAGTAATATTTGTATGAAAAAGTTTAATCGGTCTGGCAATTTAAAAACTCATAAACGAATTCACAGTGCTGAAAAGCCTTTTGAGTGTAATATTTGTATGAAAAAGTTTAGTCAGTCGAGTACTCTTATAAAACATAAAAGACTACATACTGGTGAAAAACCTTTTGAGTGTAATATTTGTATGAAAAAGTTTAGTCATTTTTGTAATTTGGACACTCATAAAAGAATACACAATGGTGAAAAACCTTTTGAGTGTAATATTTGTAAGAAAAAGTTTAGACAATCTGGTAATTTGGACACTCACAAAAGAATTCATAGTGGTGAAAAACCTTTCGAGTGTAATATTTGTATGAAAAAGTTTAGTCGGTCTGGTTATTTAAAAAATCATAAAAGGACTCACAGTGGTGAAAAACCTTTTGAATGTAATATTTGTAAAAAAAAGTTTAGACAATCTGGTAATTTGGACACTCACAAAAGAATTCATAGTGGTGAAAAACCTTTCGAGTGTAATATTTGTATGAAAAAGTTTAGTCATTTTTGTAATTTGGACACTCATAAAAGAATACACAATGGTGAAAAACCTTTTGAGTGTAATATTTGTACGAAAAAGTTTAGTCAGTCGAGTACTCTTATAAAACATAAAAGACTACATACTGGTGAAAAACTTTTTGAGTGTAATATTTGTATGAAAAAGTTTAGTCGGTCTGGTATTTTAAAAATTCATAAAAGGACTCACAGTGGTGAAAAACCTTTTGAATGTAATATTTGTAAGAAAAAGTTTAGACAATCTGGTAATTTGGACACTCACAAAAGAATTCATAGTGGTGAAAAACCTTTCGAGTGTAATATTTGTATGAAAAAGTTTACACAATCTCGCACTTTGGAAACTCATAGAAGAATTCATAGTGGTGAAAAACCTTTCGAGTGTAATATTTGTATGAAAAAGTTTAGTCATTCTGGTAGTCTGGACACACATAAAAGAATTCACAGTGGTGAAAAACCTTTCGAGTGTAATATTTGTATGAAAAAGTTTAGTCAATCTGGTAGTTTGGACACTCATAAAAGAATTCACAGTGGTGAAAAACCTTTCGAGTGTAATATTTGTATGAAAAAGTTTAGTCAATCTGGTAGTTTGGGCACTCATAAAAGAATTCACAGTGGTGAATAACCTTTCGAGTGTTATATTTGTATGAAAAAGTTTAGTCATTCTGGTAGTTTGGACACCCATAAAAGAATTCACAGTGGTGAAAAATTTTTCGAGTGTAATATTTGTATGAAAAAGTTTAGACAATCTGGTAATTTGGACACTCACAAAAGAATTCATAGTGGTGAAAAACCTTTCGAGTGTAATATTTGTATGAAAAAGTTTACACAATCTCGCACTTGGGAAACTCATAGAAGAATTCATAGTGGTGAAAACCTTTCGAGTGTAATATTTGTATGAAAAAGTTTAGTCATTCTGGTAGTCTGGACACACATAAAAGAATTCACAGTGGTGAAAAACCTTTCGAGTGTAATATTTGTATGAAAAAGTTAAGTCAATCTGGTAGTTTGGGCACTCATAAAAGAATTCACAGTGGTGAATAACCTTTCGAGTGTTATATTTGTATGAAAAAGTTTAGTCATTCTGGTAGTTTGGACACCCATAAAAGAATTCACAGTGGTGAAAAACCTTTCGAGTGTAATATTTGTATGAAAAAGTTTAGTCATTCTGGTAGTTTGGACACTCATAAAATAATTCACAGTGCTGAAAAACCGTTCGAGTGTAATATTTGCATTATAAAATTTAGTGATAATAGTTCTTTAATACAACATAATAGAATACACAGTCATAAAAAACCTTTTGAGTGTAATATTTGCATGATAAAGTTTAGTGATAATAGTTCTTTAATACAACTTAATAGAATACACAGTCATAAAAAACCTTTTGAGTGTAATATTTGTATGAAAATGTTAATTTAGTCAATCTGGTAATTTAGAAAGGCATTTAAAAGAATTCACAGTGGTGAATAACCTTTCGAGTGTAATATTTGTATGAAAAAGTTTAGACATTCTAGTAATTTGAAAAGTCATAAAATAATTCACAATTTAGAATAACCTTTCGAGTGTAATATTTGTATGAAAAATTTAAGTCGACTTCAGCATTTGAAAAGGTATAAAATAATTCTGTGGCAATTAGGCAAAACTACATAAGTAAGAAATCTCATATTTTCAGTAGAGCAGTTTGAAAGAAAATGACAATTTCAATTTAGTATATCTATGTTATTTTTCAACATAGCGTAACGAAAATTGGTACATGTAATAAGAAAAGTGTGTTCTTTTAGACTGTGTGCATAATTTTAAAACAGTATGAACAATAAAAAAGATAGATGACTTATGATGAAGATAAATGTTCAATCTATAGTTGAGCAAAACTACATAAGTCAACATAAGTGGTTTTACCCAAAGCTTTTTCATAATAAGTTACACTTACGATGCGGGCATTTGTCATTTTTGTACCTTTTCAGGTTATATTACTAAGCCTAAACTATACCTTCATGCCGTGTCCCAGGTGGGTTAGGCAGAGAGAACGGAACGCCATATGGATATTCCCTTACATATTTCTTTCGCTTCCTCTACATTCATCCAGTTTCTCATATATGCTCGCCAATTTCTCTTTCTAAACACGCGGCTATCCTTAAAAATTTGATTCACGTGATCAAGCCACGTGGTTCTCGGACGTCCACGCTTCCTTACACCCCCTCTTTTGGATAAATACATCCTCTTCGTCATCCTTTAATCGTGAATTCGCTCAACATGTCCAAGCCATCGTAACTATTTGTTAACACGCATTCTGTCCTCAACACTCCTACTCACATCCGCTCATTCACCTGCTATCATTCTTCTCAGCTATCATATTCCCACTGCAATTATTCCACTTTCGTCCTTCAGCCATGTCCATGTTCCCCTTGCCTTCGTAAGTGATGGTACCAGAATGGTATTATGCACCAGCATTTTTGCCATATTTGATACATTTCCATTGCTGACAATGGGTCGAAGTACACCTTTCACTCTAACATCGATCACTTTTCATTCTTTCAATGTCCCTATCGCATCTTCCATCCTTCGCAGACAAACAATGCATTCTCCCGAGCCCTATTCAATTCGATATCAACATTCTTCTCTTTCACAGGTCGCATACAGTAGTCGAATAATATGTTGAAAAACCACGGAGACATGACACAATCTTGCTTCACTCCTTTGGTGAGAACAAACCACTTCGAAAGGGTATTATTTACCCTTACGCAAACGGAGCTCCCCATGTAAAGTAAATAGATTGCGTGGATCAACTTCTTATGTTCGTTTTAAAATATTATATGACAGGATGCCACTTGACTGGCACCTCTTCAAGCAAAGGCTTCATGCCTCATATTATAACAATTTGGTTGGCCAGTATGCAAGTGAAACTTGGACGTGGTTGAAGAAGGAATAAGTATGAATAAATGTAAAGTGGAGATACGTTCATTGAGAAGAATGGTTGGTTAAACGTCCAAGAACCATGTGACTTGATCACGTGGATCAGGTTCTTAAGGATGGCCGCATGTTTAGAAAGAGAAATCGGCGTGCGTGTATGAGAAACTGGATGAATGTAGAGGAAGCGAAAGAAATATGTAAGGATAGACCTATATGGCGTTCCCTTCTCTCTGCCTAACCTACCTGGGACACGGCATGATGGTATAGTTTAGGTGTAGTAAAATAACCTCAAAAGGTACAAAAATGACAAATGCCCGCATCGTAAGTGTTACTTATTATGAAAAAGCTTTGGGTACAACCATTTATGTTGACTTATGTAGTTTTGCTCAACGAGACTTGGCACGACTATGTTTCACAAATACATCATAAGTAAATATATGTACTTTTTCCCAACGTTAAATTGTAATTTTTTTTACTTATGTTCTTTTTCACAATGCTATAACTATATTTTTATTGTGTTTGATAATGTGAAGTTTTGCCCAATAAAAGACCAAAAAAATGCTTTTAAATGGTATATAAAACTCATTTCGGCCAAAAATCGACTTATGTACTTTTGCCTAATTGCCACAGAATTTACATCAGTGAAAAACCTTTTAAGTACGAAAAAGTTTAGTCAATCTGTTAATTTGAAAATTCATAAAAGAATTCACAGTTTAGAATAACTTTTTTAATTTTTCAAAAGTGTGATCATTTACATCGTGGAATTCCATTATAATAAACTATTTTTTTAAAACAAACACAATTTTTTTTGGTGTTTAGTTTAAGTTCTAATGATGAGACAGTAGGTCTTGAAAAACGTTTAAACCAATAAAATTGTAAAAGTGGAAAATACAGTGTTTGTTTTTTCAAAAATAGTTTATTAACTTTTTTAGTGTAATTTTTGTACGAAAACGTTCAGTTGATTTGGAGAAACATAGAAGTATTCACTGCATGCATTTCGTTATTAAAGTTATGATGATTTTAATAAACTAAATATAAAACACATGGAAAACACGTGATTCATTATGAATATAATACTTAAATCAGCAATAAATATTTAAATAATTTTAGTTGAAATAGTGTTTCATTACATTTAGGCTTTCCACCCAGTATTGTGTGATTTTTGCATATTAAATAATAAAAATGTTCCGCGAAACATCACATTGTTAGATATCAATAAACACCGCAACATTGTATCAAAACTAGCAATGATACCAGCGGCATTCACTATTTTTAGCATCCATTATAATATTATATAACTAGCTTTTATAACCCGGCATCGCTCGGGTTTCAAAACAGATAATCGTCCAAATAAATGAGTTAAAACTACACAATCTTATTGAAAAAAATGAAGTAAGCACTAACTACGTAAAACTGATTAAGTAAAAAAATGCGTTCAAAACCTACGTAAAAAACACTAAAAATTTACGTCAATATTAGTAGGTACCTACGTAAAAAAAAAGTATTTTAACCTCTTCCCAATTTAAAAACTCGATGTTTAAAACCCACATCCCCATATTTAAGTATAAAATTAAGAGATGCCTTTAACAAAAAAAAAAATGGTAAATGCCCTATTTTGAGAAAAAATAATAATAACTGGTGTTACCTATCAACATAGTTCAATAAAATTTCCCACATTTGAATTGGTATTTTTAGTTTTTCTTTTCAGTTACTTAGATATTCAGATATTTTGTCATAAGATTAAAAAATGAAAAAATAACAAAACCCAGATAAATATCTTTTATATATAAAAAAAAAATAACTACCAGTAACATCAAAGTATGTTTATTAGTCTATGGTAGCAACTAAACGACCTCTTGAAACATTAATTGTCGTCTTACAGTTACTGGATGTTGGAAATTTAACATCCAGTAACTGTGTGCAAATTTGACTTCTGGTTTCAGTCTACATTTTTTTCAGTTTGTAATACTAAAGTAGCATTCACATTGCTTCATTTTGAATGATCATCCAGCGTGTCAGGGTCAAACTTGTTCATCGAAAGTGAAGACGTCTGTTCACATTTGTTCATCCTATACATTTACTGCCATCCGACACTTACGGTCATGTTGTATGTAGTTTGACTTCGAAAAAAAAAATGAATAATTCACTTAATAAAATTTAAATCAAATTAATAAAATTCTCGAAAGTATGATACTTTGGTACACGATTCTGACTTTCAATACAAATTCATAGAGAATAAGACAAATTATAGGATAAAACTTGTTTATGGTCGTTTCAGTGAAAGGACCTTTCGTCAACATTATGTCGGGTAGTAATCGCTTTCATCCGGAATCGCTAGTGATTGATGAAACGATTGACTATTGATGAAACGCCTGTTCACACCTTTTCATTTTGGAGGATCATCCAGAGTGATCACTGGAAGTGAACAAATGTGAGCGCTCCTTTAGATAATCAGATGTAATGTCGTTTAATTAAAAAAAGGATTAAGTACCGGTAACAACTAAGCATATTAATTATTATTCACCAGTAGCAACCAAACAACTTCCTCAAACATTAATTGGCGTTTACAGATTGGAAATTTGAAATCTATTTACGGTGTACAAAATTGACTTCTAGTTACAGTCTACAAATCTAAATATTTTGTTTCAGTCAGCTAATGTAACGTCAAGTTACACCTAAAGTATTATGCTTTAAGTCTTAAGATCTCTTTAGCACCAAAATAGCTACATGTCATAATAATAATCAGCTCTATGCGTGCCAAAATCATGCATACATAAGCACGTATTAACAAACGGATTCAATGTAGGATATATACCAAAAACTTATTTTAAATAGAATCTACAATCCAATCTACTGATGTTGGTGTGGTATGTTTCATCAATAACAATTATTTATTTTTCAGGTATTGATTTTAAAGTAACGAATACTCATCAAACCATAATAAGTAACGATTAATACGACCAATCCTTGCAACATTAATTTTCTGGCAACCCAGGGAGGCGTTCAGACAGTCACCGAGTGATCAATCGACGACGTTCTATCCGTTCACGCGCCCGGAGCGAGTCACCCGACGACTCGCACTGTTGCGTTCAGGCATGTCGTCGGGTGATCTACCGAAATCATAGCAAGATGATTATCACTCTGACAGTGACCTTGACGTTTGAGTGATGACGGTTGCCAAAACAATTACGAAGTTAATCGTAATTATGGTGTATTCTTGTCTTATATAATTTTTCAAAATAGAAAATCATATTTTTTTAGTTCAAGAAGTAAAATGAAAGAGAAATCAAAATAGTTATTGCAGATTATAGTGAATAATTTATTTTTTACGCTTTGTTTAAATACGCATTATCCTAAAAACATTCTTAAAACAAAGCCAATTTAACTATTCAAATTAAAAACGTAATCAAGGAAAGCACGACGCACTACCGCGAATGAATCTTACGAAAATGGCGCCAGTACGATGACATTTGGGTCATAAAAACGCTCAAAGTTGTTCACGATTATCCGGGGTGACATTAACCACTCACTGCAACTTCATGGTCACTCAGGTGGTCACTGGACATCGAGCGCTATTTATGTTTCCCTGAACGCTCCCCAGATAAAGCGTTGGATTTTGACATTTGTGACACTTATATGACAGTTTTGAGATGTTTACATTTTAGAACGTATAATATTCTATAATTATTTTGAATTTAGAATACCCCAGTGAAATTTAAAAAGACTGCAAACCAAACAATAATAATTTTATTATGTGAAATTACAAATCGCGGTCATTATTCCTTATTTGAAATGTAATTATATTCCTAAATAAATGTAACGCAAATGATGTTTTATATTTAGCTAAAATTTTATTTTCGGAGTGAGACGTTGCCTTAAAACGGAATTATAAACCTGGTATGCAATTCTAACAATTTACTTTATCAATAGACAATATCTTAATATCTAAATTTTGAAAATCTTATGTTTTTAGACGCATGTTTTGAATAATGTTTTGAATTAATGAAATACTTCCAATGAAACAAATTGATAAAAGCATAATATGCGATAATATATTCCAAGAGTGCCTACCTAAATTATGTTTAACGCAAGTTTACTTATATTATCTATGGGTTTGTATGATTATATTATGATGGCATATGAGATAATTAAAAATGATATATTTCATGCATTGTATTTGAATTGGATCTCAGTTTTTGATAAAACAGATAACTATATTTTGAAATAAAAAGGAACTCTGAATATCTTACAATAAAATAAAAACACATATTATTAGCATCATTGTCGATATATAAGATTTTTTTAGATTTTGGAGTTTAGCTTACTTCGACAAAAGAACGTTGAAATATCACTGAATTAATAATTCTATGTTTTTGATATTACAGATAACTATATTTTGAAAAACTCTAAACATCTAACAATAAGATAAGAACATACAAATCACAAAACAAACAAACAAATGAACCAATGTACCAACCTAAATATTAATGTATTGGATTTTATGTCATTCATGTCGGCCATTATGAAATTAGCCCAAGATGTCAAAAAATATGCAATTTTAACTCGCATAATTCAGGAGTTTTCATCATAACCAAACACAATAATTTATAACCAAAATAATCCCCAAATGTTTAGTTTCAGTACTGATGTATTGCGCGTTACATCCATTATGAAATTAATTCAATACACTGAAAAATGTTAGACCATGAATATTGCTACTTACAAAAACTTTCATAGATTTTCATTCATTTGGTTGCCAATTTTGTGACATAAATTGTAATATCTTTATCAATATATAAGGTATTTAAAATGTTTTTGGCCTTGAACGTGCCCAGGAGATGAGACCTCGTATAGAGTGTATTATTTTACTTCTTTCTTTTCTTATTTCAGAGTCCATCGAGGACATACGCACATACATATATACATACGAACGCATTAGAATATTTATGTGTGGATTTTATAATTTATTATTTGATTTGATGATTTTATTTTTTATTGTTTCGTATTTTATTATATTGTTATATGCTGAATTATATTATGATTGATTATTGTATTAAGCTGTACTCTTATCGTTATAATGTATTTCCTTGTTTTTATTCTGGGTTTTATTTATTTCAGTTTTATTAATATTTAAATGATTATGGTAAAACACTATAACTTTCATTGTAGAAAATTTATTTTGGCAGAGGCCTTTCGGATTTAGTTAATTTTCAGTGCCGTTAACATAGAAACTAAGACGAAATTTTGATTTACTTTCTAAGTTAACGGCACTGAAGATGGACTAAGTCAAAATAAAATTTATTCAGTGAAAGTTATAGTGTTCTAACTAAATCATTTTCATCATCAACCAATGTTAAATTTTGTGTTTGGGTTAATGTAGTATTAGGTTAATTTATTTATTTTATTTTTTATTTACAATTATATACGGCGTGAGCCTTTTACATGTTGAAATTATGAGACAGAGTACAAAAGCATATTATTACACAATATCAATTCACATATACACAAGTCAAAGTTTATAAAATCACATATCAAGGTCAGAGTTAAAAAGAATTTACATTAACAAAACAAGACGACCGGTGTGAGGCGGAGGCTAACGCACTTGCCTTTGAGTCACGAGGTCCCGGGTTCGATTCCCGGCCAGCGCAAAATGAAGAATGACCTTTTTCAGATTGTCCTGGGTCTGGGTGTTACATGTATATGTGTTTAGTGCATTGTATATATGTGTATCGTCGCGTTAGTACCCATAATACAAGATTCATATCTTAGTGTGGGACTAGCTCGGTCTGTGTGAATTGTCTATACAAAAAAAAAAGGTACAAGAGAAAAAAAAACAATATTTAAGGTAACATAATCGATAATGTTCTCAAAATAATAAATTATAACAAGTTATAAACTGAATTAAATTATAAATCACTAAATCATTGAACATTAATTATTGAATTATCAAATTATTAAATTGATAATTAAATTATTAAATCGCATATATATATATATGCGAAGTTATTTTTTTCGTATAAACTGGAATTTTTCACCTACGAAAGTGTTAATATGATGTATTATATACGATAGGTATGAATTTAACCGCAATATATGCATCACTTGCA